>LQNK01000258.1:164720-202101 GCA_001586405.1 Phoebis sennae | reverse complement strand
GATAGACATACTTAAACATACTTTTGTCAATACATACATCTCGTCCCAAACTAAGCAAAGCACTATGAAAACTAGATAACTGATAGACATACTTAAACATACTTTTTTGTACATACATACTATAGCCAAACACCCAAGTAGAAAGTTACAATGTTCATCACATAATTTTCTACTCGTGGGGATCGAACCCACACCCTTCTTCACCATAGACCATTGCTACATCCACTGCGCCAATCGGGTCGTCAAAGAAAAAGAGAATAGGACAAATATCAAGCAGGAACATGATTCATTAGTACCAAAACTTTTGAAGGCAATCTCAAACCTGAATTCAGATGAAAATGGCTCTAATATCTGAAGCCATTAATAAAAAAGCACGCGATTTCAACCTAATATTTAACGAAGTGCAGATAAGGCAAATATATGCGCTTTTCCGTATACTTATTTAAAATAGAAAAATATTTTTCCTACTTTCCGTTTACGCGTGCAATGAAAAGCGGTGTATGTGAGATTTTGGTGGAATTCGTAGGATTCAATTGTGATGTGTATGATGTAATCCGAAGCCATTTAATATCGAAATAAAATATTGTAAAGTAATCGCATTGGGTTAAATAATAATGTAAAATTATGTATAACAAACCGAAAATACCCATACCTCTGCCATTTATGGACCGATTGAGAAAATTCTTTTTGCATTCGAATGAGTAAAGTGTCTATGTGGTCCCATGGTAATCAACAGAGTAAGATCTGCGGTTAAGTTTTAATGATGTAAATTTTATTGTTTTAAATGTATCCGTTAAACTCTTATTCTGAGACTAAATTAGGACTAGATCTGGTGTGAAGGGTGAATAGGTCACTAAAAATGAAGTATATATTTCAGTATTGCAGTAAAACTTCTGAATAATTAATTATGAGAATTATAGAGACTGTTATTCTATTGCTAGGTGTATGCTGCTGTGATAAGGAAATACGTGATTATATAAATAGTTATATTATCACGTATTTTCTTATCTCCTATGCATCAAGGTAGAAACATTAAGTTTACAATGATCACTTGGCTTAATGGACTTCACCTTAATTCTATGTTCAGAAAGTGTACTGTTTAAAGGAGTTTGCACTGAAAAATATCTACTGGTAGGTGACAGGATTTGAACATGATTATTTCAAAATATACTTCATTTATTTAAAGACAAACACATTTTTATACTTTCAATTCCACTATATTAACACTTTACAATGATTTATTTAAACACGACCGGTTTCGTACACCGTCAGGTTCGTGTGTTTGTATCTAAATAAAAGTAATATGCAATTTCATTAAGAAGTATCAATACAATATCTGTTCCTATCTGACGTGTCTTTTATATGAAATATATGATAATTTTCGTGAAATACCTGATATTATTTCCATTATAAAATGTTCGTTTCGCAGGTCTGCGGGTCGTAACTCGAGGCGGTAGATATTCACCATTCGGTCGAGGAATCGCAGTCGCTCTGCTATTGGCCCGGGGGCACACTGGGTGACATCGATAGTCATAAAATTATTTAATTTATTTAAAACTAGCTTTCCGCCCGCGGCTTCGCTCGCGTGGACCCGGCAATTCGAATTTTTCTCACCTTTTAAACCTTCCCTAGAACTCCACGAATAATTCAAGACCAAGATAAGATAAATCCGTTCAGCCGTTCTCGAGTTTTAGCGAGACTAACGAACAGCAATTCATTTATATATATATATATATATAGATATAAATGAGTACGTGAAACTTAATTAGGAACGTGTACCTAAAAGGCAAAAACGAGACGTTATTACTAAGTATCCGCTATCTATCTGTCTGTCTGTCTATCACAGGCTGTTTCATAAACTGATAGCTAGAAAACTGAAATCTTTACGTATTACTAAAAATAATAAGGGGAGGTCTGATACCTTTCGTGCATGAGTCCGACTCGCACTTGGCCAACTTTTTGTAATGTTTTAGAATAATTTTTGAAATGAAAAGAAGATATCAAAATGCCATTCTACACTACGGGGGCCACTGAAATTCAGCCCTGTGATAATTATGTGGCGCAGGATTCGCTGAGCGGCTGCCCTATTTGTCATGCACACTCCCGTACAGCACCTCTTTATATCCGTTATCTTTGTTTTGTGGTAACTGTGTGTGTTTGACAAATAAAATATCTTCTTTCTTTCTTTCATATAGCAGGCATTCATTCATTCATTCATTTTTACATGACTGCGTCTCTAACGCAGCCAATGCCAGCAACAACAACAACATTTTAAATAAGATGGTAGAATGCTTAAGCAAGGGTAAGAAGGAGAAAAAGAATGAGGAATACAGACCACGACCACGTACGAAATGGTAACATCCTGGATGGCCCAATTTATGGGGAAAAAATGCTCGATTCAATAGTATACCTAACAACTTTATAAAATCTTTTTTTTTCTATTTTTCTTTCTCTATTTTCAGTTTCTTGCCGGTTCTTCTCAGTAGACACTGCCGTCTAAATCAGAGGTAAATAAAAATAAAATATTACGTATGTGACGTATCAAAAGAGCTTTCAAATAAGCCAATTTGGAAAAATAAACGATTTGAATTGAATTTTGAATTTGAATTTAGTCAGACTAGTTTTGGTCATGTTGACATTGAGAGGATATTATAGAGGGATCTGTATATGCTTATCAATGCTATTCCTGGCAAAATAAACTTAACTATAAATAATTAATAATCTCCTAGTGTACACCCAGCTTGTGGTAATATTCGGTATATGACGTTCGGCCGCGGTCGGAATTTACTCGATATACGGACAAATGCTGCCATGTGACTTATCGATAAAATATTAAATTGTGTAAAAGATTTATTTCATATTTATTAATTTAAAAACATTAACTGTCATTAATGATTTTATCAACGTGAAAAGTTTTTCTTAATATTAAGTACATTTGTACACTATTTTATCGAAATCTGTACAGCGGTTTTTATGTGATAGAGTTGGCCACTTCAATAATGAAACAATTTTACCCCTTTTTATTTGTTTTATTCGCCTAGAGATCACACTCTCATTTCCAATCCATTATTTTTTCTTCTGGCAGACTCCTGTTATTCATTCCTTAAGCCCTAAGCTTTCTCGTTGGTTCAGTATTGCATCTTTGACTACAGATCGAGGGGTCTCGGGTTCGATTCCCGGGTGGGGCTTAAAATGGAATGTCTCAGTAGCAGCCCTGAGTCTGGAAGTTGGCGTGCCTCAGAGTGCACGTGTCGCCGTCGGTCCTGTGCCATTCTGCCGTCCCATCGGGTTATAAGAGTGAAGGAATAGCATGTGCACTCTACATGTATTAAGACGCATACTTGTGCACCATTCTGCATACATGGGCTTTGTTGACATTGGCCGCCATGACCAATATCGGTCGAGGAAGCTATATAATTCCTTCCTTACGTCAACCCTTTCCCTATACCCCTAGCCTTAACATTAGGTAAACCACACATTTTTAGCTTACTCAAACATAAAGTTTAGTTAAGTATACGGAATACGTGATATACGGAATGCGTCACTTTATAATATTAAAAAAAATATTCATCGATATACGAGAACAACACTACCTGATGCCAATATCATATTTTATATTTAATAGTGATGCGCGAAAATTCTCACGAGTGACTCTCCAGTTATATTTTACATAAATCACACGAAACTTGCATGGAATTAATAAATTTGACCCAATAACGTTATATTTCATTACTATAAAATAATTGCTCTTGCTATAAAGGTATGGGGTGGATATTATAATTAATTTTATAGATTTTCATCAAGAACTAGTAAATAATCAGTGAGATTTTTTTCAGGGATCGGGGATCAAATCCATTATTGACTAGTAACAGCCGTTTTCAATATTCTATCTATCCCTTGTTTTGCTTACTAAAGTCAGACAAATCTATCTATTTGCACTTACTTTGATTTCAATATCTTAGCAACGGATACATTTGCTATGACTTTTGTCTATCTGTCATATAATCTGACATAACAATCTATCCATAGTCACTGATACATTATTGAAAATGGCCGTCAATAATGAGCTTTCCTTACCCAGTCAGATTGAGATTTATTTCAGGTCCGCATCGGGAATCAAATCCAATATTCTGAGCTAGGACCATCTTTTGGGGATGTGTTTGATTCTAGCTAAAAACTTGATGAACCTATTATACCCCGACATGCAACTATAGACTAGGAGAGAAGAATAAGGGGAGTAAAGAATCGTGAATGTTAATAATATTCCAAGAGCTGGGAACACTTTTTGTGGAGGTGTTTGAGGCAAGCTAAAAACTTGATGAACCTATTATACCCCGACATGAAACTGTAGACCTGGAGAGGAGAATAAGGGGAGTAATGAATCGTGACTGTTAATAATATTCCAAGAGCTAGGAACAATTTTTGTGGAGGTGTTTGCGGCAAGCTAAAAACTTGATGAACCTATTATACCCCGACATGATACTGTAGACCTGGAGAGGAGAATAAGGGGAGTAATGAATCGTGACTGTTAATAATATTCCAAGAGCTAGGAACAATTTTTGTGGAGGTGTTTGATGCAAGCTAAAAACTTGATGAACCTATTATACCCCGACATGGAACTGTAGACCTGGCTGGTGAATAGCGAGACAAAATCTAAATAAACCCCGAAAATTTAAAAATATTATTATTTTTTTATTTAAAAATATTTGATTTTTTATAAATAATTACTATCATTTTTTACTATCATTTTATTTACTCAACTCGCATGAATTTTCTTTAAAAAACTCACACCGGAGTACAATTGATGTTGCAATCCACCCCTACTAAACATACATAGAATGTTATCTACCAAAATGATCAGTGGACCGCTGCTCACTCACAGAAACATACAAGCCTGTTACATAACAGCTTAATCACAAGATTTTACACAGTTTATAGAATGTTGAATTCACTACACAGACATAATACATTTGAGGTAAGATGCAATTTTTCATGTTGCAGTTTTATGTTTAAAGAATCGAAAAAATAAGTCAGACGATTCACAGTGCAAGTCTTCTTGTTAGACGCCTTAGCCTATGCTCACCGCTACAACAAAAAATGTTTGATCATAACTCCATACGGACAGACTTTATGAAATAATTTATGAAAATCCACATAACAAATATACACTTTTTATTCGCACAAAAACATCAACCTCTCACGAATCTGTCGTCTGATACTGAAGACTTTAGAAAAAAATAAATTCATTTAAAAAAATAATCCAAAGTAAACATATCCAGAAATCCTTCCTTCTACGTCATAATAGAAAACTACAGTTCAAACTCTTCGATTTTTATTTTCCCAGCTACAAAATTCCAACGTCTAAGATGAATTAGTTTTTTCCACAAATTAGTCGACGATAAACTTTTTATATGTTTAGAAAACGCCATAGGAAGCCACATTAATTACGCCATAACAGAATAAAAATAAACCGTAAATATTCTCTGGATAGTCTTATACCCTAAGCTTCTTTATAAACCTCGTAAAGATGCTGAGATGTTCAGGAGTTGCATTTTACTTTGATTTTATTTAGAGGTGAAAAATAAATCCCACTTAGCCTTACGGAATATTGAAAAATTTCAAAATGAAAATCTCGTTTCTGCCTTGATTAAACCTAAGTTAAACTGTAAGTGAAACTTTTTTAAAAAATAATTATAAATGGAGCGGTCTTTGAGATGAAACGGCGGGGTTTCAGCGTTGGGACGGGGTGTATTATAGCGTGTTAGGATGTAGGGCCAGTTTGTAATACTAGCAGCCCACCTGACTTGATACGATTGATTCAGAATGAGAGAATTACATACTTAATCAGTATTTTTTTATTTGGTCCGCTATGGACGTAGCAAATAGTACTGTTATGTTGTAACAAAAGTATATTTTGTGAAGTGATAAGTTTAGCGTCCTACTAAGAGCGAACATAACATGAAAATGTATACACTTGTACATTTAGTTTAAACATTAAGTAAAAATAATTGAATAATTTTGAATATTGGTAAGAAATAAATTTTTGATTGTACTGACCGATTTATGCATTGAACATTTTATGCCACAATAATAGAAATTACTTAATAAACATTTGAAGGGCCGATGAGCAGATGCATCACGTATTTATTCATTGAAACTAAGCTTCTAAATGTTTTGTATGTTGCCATGACTTGCAAATAATTGGATTTTTGGGACTCAGTCAGAATTTACGAAACCCTCACTAATATTATAAATGCGAAAGTTACTCTATCTGTCTGTATGTTCTACACTCTTAAACCGCTGAACTGATTTGGGACTCAGGATATTTTATACATCCAAGACAATAGTTGGAATTAATACCAATCTCAGCCCTCACGAGCAAAGCATCCAGTGGTGGGTGTGTATGTGTGTATGCGTGCTTGCGAGAGTGTGTGGATGTTAAATTGAATTGATTAAAACCACTTATAAACACATAGAGCAGAAGTTTTTAAACGGCAAGGAAAGATTTTATGTATCCAAGACGATAGTTGCTATATTTATTACAGACCAGCTTTTACTGGTAGCGTCCATTACTTACGGAAGGTATTTCACATGAAGAGGCATCTCAGCCCTCACGAGCAGCTCCATAAATCTCGCGCCAGATGTGTGCTCATCGGGACATTGAAATAAAACTCGCTGTGTGGATTACCTGCAGTGAAGATACTTCTGTACTTATAAAGAGAGATTAAGTATTGCGTTAGGAATTACCTCCTGTGATACACGTACATGTTTATTATACAACGTTTCGTAACAGTATGAGAAGAATACAACAATTACAACTGGCTTACAAACTATTTTATACTAGTCAAAAACATACCATTTAACACACCATTTAGATAGCAACAATCTTTATAGTATTGTATGTCTTTCGAATCACTAAAAAGGACGGATTTTTTTTTTATTTTGCTGAAAAGTATCCACTGTGTGTGGGTGTGAGCGTGAGTGTCTGTGTGAGTGTGTGTGAAAACACATTGAGCAGAAGTCTTCGAACGGCAAAGATTTCGAAGTTTCTTCTTTCACAAGATAAAAATGTTGAACATTTTATGTAGAGACTACTAAGAAAGACCAAGACGATAGTTGCTATGTTTATAACAGCTTTTACTGGTAGTATCCATTACTTACGGAAGGTATTTCACATGAAGAGGCATCTCAGCCCTCACGAGCAGGTCCATAAATCTCGCGCCAGATGTGTGCTCATCGGGACATTGAAATAAAACTCGCTGTGTGGATTACCTGCAGTGAAGATACTTCTGTACTTATTATTAGAATTACTTTCAATGATACACGTACATGTTTGTTATCCAACGTTTCGTAACAGTATGAGAAGAATACAACACCTACAACTTATTTTATAATCGCCAATGACACACCATTTAACACACTATTTAGATAGCAACAATCTTTATAGTATTGTATGTCTTTCGAATCACTAAAAAGGACGGATTTTTTTTTATTTTGCTGAAAAGTATCCACTGTGTGTGGGAGTGTGAGTGTGTGTGCATGTATCTAAGGGTGTTAAATTAAATTGATCAAAACCACTTATAAACACATAGAGCAGAAGTTTTTAAACGGCAAGGAAAGATTTTATGTATCCAAGACGATATTTACTATATTTATTACAGACCAGCTTTTACTGGTGGAGTCCATTACTTACGGAAGGTATTTCACATGAAGAGGCATCTCAGCCCTCACGAGCAGCTCCATAAATCTCGCGCCAGATGTGTGCTCATCGGGACATTGAAATAAAACTCAGTGTGGATTACCTGCAGTGAACACTTTGCAGTTACTAGCAATTTTTCTAAAGAAAGCAATATTTATAGCAGTATAACAGGTCACTCATATCATTTTTTTTTACCTTGTTAATTAATTTTACGTCTTGACCGCCTCGTTGGTTCAGTTATTAGCGCGTTAGACGTTATAATCCACTGGGTTCGATCCCCAGTGGAGACGTGAAAAGACTCTGAAGAAAAGACTTTGCAGATACTAGCAAACTTGTCTATAGATAGCAATAGTCCCTATCCCAGGTCACTCAAATTAATATATTTTTACGTTGTTACTTAAATTTAAGATTATTACCGTTAACGCTTAGTTACTCAAGTCACGATTAAATATATCTCATTGATCACTTCTTTGTTTCAATCCAGAAAGGGAAGGTAATAGGGATTCTACCTAGACGCCTAGAATATCTGAAGGTAACCGCTACAGAAATATGAAACTCTCTCTTTTAACTCCTACAATATCTACATATCCTCTGTGCTTTCAAGAATTTTGTTATGAATAATAATTTTACGCAGTTTTCCACTGATTCGAAATGGAAACTAAATCCGTTCTTTTCCTTAAAGAAATCAATCAATTATTTTAATTAAAAATCTTACTGCAGTTACATACACTTAACTGAAATATTTTGACAAACACAAAAGTCAACAGAAACAATGAAATCCCTATAAAATATTTCCCCACAAAACGAATTGATTGGAAACGCCAACAAAGAATTCCATGAAAAATTCAAAAATTCGAACACAGCGGAACATTTAAGTTCCGTGTCCGTTATGAATTCCGAGCGCGTTCTATATTCAAATTGGGCTTCGCTATTGGCTGCCGGCGGGCGGTATTTTACATCGGATGAAATTTCGCCGGTACAGAAAGCTCGTAATGTCTATGCATAAAGTATTTTAAACTTGTTAAAATGCAACGTATTCGTAGAGCGCGGGAAACTGTAGCGTTATCAAAAGGGGTTATTTAGTGGATCTCCTTGTCCTTTGTGAGGTGTAAAGGTAACATTGCATTCGATAACGGAATTTACGGAATAGCTTTTCAGCTTTTTTGATTTAAATGGAGTTGAAATTTGCGTTGCTTTGTCCGTGAAATGAAGCGGTTATAAGAGTGCTGAAAATTGGACGGTAGTTATAAGTAAAGAGAACACACTTCTATAGGGCGGGGCTTTAATAGAATTTGTATTAATTAATGCAGTATTTACAAATAGAAACAGATGAATACAATAATAAATGAATAATAGATAAATAAATACACCTATTACGTATTACGAATGAGTAAAATTACATTACAACCGATAATTACAGACCCTTTCACAATCAAAACGTCGTACATAACAAACCACTACATACAAACATAGACGCACACATGCATTTTAAAAGCCCTGTAAAATTTAGTCAATACTAACAACTAATACAACAGAACACCTGGCGACTCCCCCCACGGGGGGTGGGGGTGCGAAAGGATTTTTAAGAATATATTTTATTATGCAGATAATTTGAGCTGCGATGTATGTTAATTAATGGCGGCCATATTGGATTTGTAATGCAAGTGTTTTGATTAACGGCAAATAAAAAGTATATTTCTATACTAGCTGAGCTCTGCAGTTTCCCTCGCGTATATATCCCGTTTCTGTAGGATTTTCGGGATAAATCCTATATCATTCGTAAGGTTTTAAAAGAATCTGTGAAAATTTCATCCAAATCGGTCCTGTAGTTTCTAAGCCTATTCAAAAAATAAAGAAACTTTTAACTTAATTTGATGGAATAACTACCGCCCATGAGCATTAATGGGAATATTTACGGACAAAACATAGGGCCATAAAAATTCTACCATTACCAATTCGTTTACGTGAAGTTCTAGTATACCAATGCAATGTTATATTCGAAATAGAAGACTTAAAAAGAAGAAAAGAAATTACATTTCGCTGACAAATTGGAATATATATGAAAGAAATATTATGAAAATATTTACTGCTCGCCTTCGCCGCGGTATCACCCGCGTGTCTAATTTCTTATCCCGTGGTAATTACAGCATAACAAGCAGTCTATATGTTTTTCTCGACCCTTACTTATATGAATGCTTAGTTTCATCACAATCGGTTCAGTAGTTTTTGCGTTAAAGGGTACCAAACGCATACATGTATTCGCACAAAGTTATGCATTTATAATATTTTTCGAATTCCACCCAAATGATTAATTTCAGCCTCTATTGATTCGCTAATTCTAATGAATTCTAATGTACGATTTTTACTTAACGTCAATCTAAATCCGAACTATTTTCCTCTATTTGCAAGTAGATAATCCCACGTTTTTCTTAAATCTAAGTAGGGATCACAATATAATCATATAATAACATAAATAGTATTCTTAATGCTTACCAGTAAGAAAATATAATATAGTATACCTACTTACTTTATACTTTGTATTGTAGCTTCTTGTTAGAATTATATATCATTTCATTTTAGTCAAAAACACATATAATAGATTTCAATATCATGACCAATCTTTAAAACGAATTCCCTACAACTGCACAAAACTAACAAGAAAATCAATAAAGAAACCGAAGAAATATTTATTTTAAATTATCTTGAATTCAAACAATGTTACAGAACTTAAAAACGTTGGCCCGGGTGGTAGCTGGATCATAAGGCATTTTTCCGAACACATACGTATCCAGCCCCCCTCCCCATCCCAATCCCCCCTGATCTGAGCTCGATTGTATAGAGTAGGGCTGTGTGAAATATAGAGAGTTTAATTAATTTTTATTTAATGATTTGTTATTTGAAATGTTTACTACTAAAGTTTGATCTGATTCTACACGCAATTTCGCTCTTTAGGAAATTTTTTTAATGTAGAAAACGATATCGATAATATGAAACTTATTCTTTCTCATTTGATCGTTCTTCCTGACCCAATTTCGGGTATAACGCCCAATCTTAGGAGAGACTAGCCAACTGCGGAGATACTACAGCAAAACGCACAATTATGTGCACTTTCTGTTCGATAACTCTTAATTTACTCTCTATTCTTGTTTGGTAGAATAATTACATAACTATGTAACAATTATTTCATCAATGAAACTGAACTACATCATTACGTCAATAAAGACCGCCATCTTCAACAGAAAAACACGTTCCTTTTTCAAAAAACCTTCCATCTAAACACGCATAAAACCGTTCCATTTCCAAACCATCAATTCAAATTAATTCCAGCCAGCACGTTCCATTTTCAAATAGTCTGCCATCGCATAATCTGTGGCCACTCTTTACTTCGTCTCACCGATAGCTACCCATGTGTGCGGCATCGGATCGCTGAAAGACGCCCTGTGACGAAGCCTTCCTGAAAATGTATGACCCCCCTCCCGCACACAAGCGAAAAAAACACATAGAACGCGTCTGTGTGCGTCTATATAACATATTACGTTGCGGCGGCTGTGTGCGTTCGTATTTTATTTTGAATTTTTGTAGTGCGCGTAGTATTGACATTTTTATATGTGAACTAGTGCGCGACGCGGTTTTGTTTGAAATCTTTTGGAAGATTGCGAACTTTATTGATTGGTTCACGTATGTGGTTTTACTTGGAAGTTTTGATTTATTAAGATCTTTATATAGGGATAGTCTTATGTGAAGTGAGTCTTATGACTGTAACATTAAAGAGGTGTTATCTTTAAATGCATTGGTTCTTTGATTCGAATGAAATCGTAAAGTAAAGAGGTTTTTGTGAAATCCTGTATACATTTTTCAATAGTATTTTGTTTATGCTCTTATGGAAGAAAAAATATTTGTAAAGAGGTATGCTTTAGAAGGTATCAAGTTGAAATTTTCAGTTTTAAAGAAATAGGTGTGAAAATAAATTTAATATAATTAATACGAAAGAGCATCTATGTAGGTGTGTTTCTTACTCTTTTACGCAAAAACTACTGAACCGATTGTGATAAAAGTTGATATTCAGATAGGTAAGGATCCAGAATAACATATAGGCTACTATTATACCCCTAATTCCAAAAATCAGATTCTCGATACCTGTGTGACTTCTAAAAATTCCAATATCATCTCTTATCTACCTTAAATTTTTAGTACATAGTAAATAAAATAAATTTGAAATCATACGTCTATTCACATCGACGGTTGCATCTGAAATGGCGCAATTAATACGTTACAGAGTCGCTTTGAGTCTTATTTCCTTTTCTCTTGGCTAAATGAAGAATTCATTTGATATTTTTTGCTGCAGTTCTATTTTATTGCTGAGTAGCTTACGCACCTGACTTCTACTTTTTGTATGACATTAATACTTACTACTAGTAATAATAATAATAGTATCTAAACTTTGCCATGTATAATATTACTAGTAGTCAAAGTTTAGATGTTTGTGTGTTTTCAAATATAAATTCTGGACGTCAAGGTATTTTGAAAGACGAAGGTTTATATATTGAATTACTAGCTGTGGCCCACGGTTTCACCCGCGTATATATTCCGTTCCCGTAGGATTTTCGGGATAAAAGCTATCCTATGTCCTTTCCCGGGTTTCAAAGAATCTCCGTACAGAAGTATATCGTAATCGGTCCCGTAGTTTCGGAGCCTATTCAATACAAACAAACAAGCAAATCTTTCCTTTTTATAATATTATTATAGATAGTATAGATTTGATTTTTCGAGTTATAATTTCTAGAAATACATATATCCATACTAACTTCTGCAAGCTACTCCATTCGCATTAAATTCAGTGCCCCAATAGATCAATAAAAGAAATCCTATATTTAAACGAAATCTCATCAGAATCCGTTCAGTAGTTTCGTCAACATTGATATACAATCAAATCGTAATATTGGTAGAAATATTAGTTTATTTAAGCCTTAGCGTTAGCACCCGTTTAATTTGGAATATACAATAATAGTCAATCACTTTTCCCATTTATATTGGAAGTTCCCTAATAAACACTTCACAAATCAAAACACTGTACAAAAAATCGAGCGCGAACAATAGCGATTCTAACGCGGCAAACAAAACAGCTATCTACCTAGGCACTCTAACAAAACCTAGCTCAAAGAGGGGCTAGGAGGGGGACAAGTGCATCTCAAAGAAATGCAGATTTTACACGTCGCTACACTTCGGGAGTGTCGTGTGTAGTGCACGGTCTGCACAAAAATCTAGATTTTTTGTAAGGAACAAAATTGTACCTATTTTTTTCTTGAGAAAAACAAATTTTTTGTATCAAATTTTTATTATAAATCCTATAGTGTATAATAATGTTAATTTCACGCTAATATTCGTTAAGGAATAGACTTTAAAATGCATTTAAAATATGATTAATTCGTCAGTACAAAAAATCGATAATTCTCATAGTGTATAATAATGTTGATTTCACGCTAATATTCCTTAAGGAATATACTTAAAAATGCATTTAAAATATGATTAATTCGTTAGTGTACAGACACTCGTTACAAAACCTAGCTCAAAAAGGCTAAGGGGGACAACTGCATCTCAAAGAAATGCAGATTATAAACGTCGCTACATTTTTTGTTGTTTTATGTATTTTTTTAAATAAATTATCACATCTCTCATAAGAAAGTGTTTTACAGTGAGAAAATATAAACTAACATATATTAACCACCTTCTAAAATACAGAATTTCATATTACCTAACCTAACTACCGTCATTCTCCGTTTATTACAATAAACACTCAATACTGCATACCTCTGTTTAAAAATAAATATAAAATATTTGAGACTAGCCGCGCCCCGCGGTTTCACCTGCGTAACGTCTGATCCCGTGACAACTCCGGGATTAAAAGTAGCCTATATGTTATTTTGAACCCTTAACTGTATGTATACCAAGTTTCATCATAATCGGTGCAGTAGTTTTTGCGTGAAAGAGTAACAAACATCCATACATCCATACTTACAAACTTTCGCCTTTATAATAGTAGTAGGATTGTTTAACAACTTTAACAGCATTCCGGATACATCGCAGCAACAGTATCGCGGATACTATAGCGCTATTTTCAGACGTGCTTCCACGGTAGCGTGGCCGAGCGGTCTAAGGCGCTGGTTTAAGGCACCAGTCTCTTCGGAGGCGTGGGTTCGAATCCCACCGCTGCCAAGGTTTTTTTATACCAAAAATCGAGTTCAGTTTCTAATGTGAATTGTATAGTGTAGTTTATTTTTTAATTATCATAACTATTACATATTATATTGATTATCTGGTTATTTATTTTCTTTTTTTCTATAATAATTGAACAGAAAGTATGCAAGAAAAAAACTAATTATACGATTATAGAATGTGTACAATATTTTGATCATATCGCTTAAAAACAGAGTACTCTAGAGGAGTAAGAGTGTTCATTAAAGTTATAATCAACATTTTTTTTCAAATACCCAAAAAACCACGAAATAAATCAAAAATAAAAAAATATCAATATGCTGACGCTACACCGAATATGACACTCATTACGCGAGGCGAGGATTTCTCTAAAATATTTCGTAAAACGTAAGGCGACACGTGATTCGCTTCCGTCTTGCCTTTGTATAATTATCTACAAATAAACTATTTTCCGAGCTATTTCATTTATTCTCTGTATTATCTGTGGTCTGTTCCAATTTGAATTTGGAATTGACGTTCTAGAACGTATCATGAATAAAATCTTTTTGAATCACGGAATTAACGTGAAGATTTGAATTTAGAATGTACGTTTTAGAACTTACGGTTCGGTCATCCAAAAATTTACGGTTTTTGAATAAAGTAATAGATTTCATTTTGATAGTAACAAGTGTAAAAGTAAATTTATTTGAAAACTAGTTGAACTCCGCGGTTTCACCCGCGTATTTATCCCGTTCTCGTAGGATTTTCGGGATAAAAACTATCTTATGCCATACATAATATGGTATATATGAGGCATCAGACAAGTTATCAGCTTGCATCAAACAACTCCTCAAAAAAAAAATCTCTCCTAATACAACTTCGGGTTATATTAAATGTTTACCAATAAACATTTAATTACAAACTGTACGAAGGTGGCACCGATGTCCAAGTTCTGAGACAGCTTCGAATAGCTATTTCCACATTTACGTGTAAAAGTTAATTCGATATTTTTTAATATGTATAGAAATATGAAATATTTATATTTGCGAATATCGGTTTGTCAATGGTGGTAATATAATAACTCCAGATATATTCAGCTAAGAGGCGTGCAAATATTTTAGATTTTACATTAACAAAATCAAGGTTTACTTAAGTTGCAAAAAATAAAATACATTTCCATCAAGAAGTGACAATACAGTTAAGTATACAAAACTAACTCTAAAGATAATTATCACAAAACATGAAATTGATACATATATTTTGTAATCGAAACAGTTTTGAACAAAAAAAATATCCTCATAAAATTTTCAGATCACGCTGTATAAATTAATTCGCGAAATTCCAAAGTAATTCGGTTAACGATAACTTCAGACAATGATTACAGGGTGTTCCGATGCGCATATTGGAAAATTTTCAATAACAATGAAAACTTGGCACATTACACGATCGTAATGTAAAACGATTAAGAGCAAAGTTTTTCAGAAAGGGTGGTAACCTAGGGCTGGGTGCATGGAGCTGTTAATACCACCTCTTGTGATGAAATAATTTAAGATTGTGTGTATTACGTGTTTAGTTGTACAAATACTTTTAAACCAAAACAATTTATATTTTTTTTTTGTCATAAGTTTGTTTTATTATTGAAGGTGTTTGAAACCAGTCTAATTTGATAATAAATAATTAATATATATTTATATGTTTAATGCAACACTCTAACCATAATTCATGGTACATTAAAGAGTGGAATAAATAAATAAATTGTTATTATTACTGTATTTGGGGTTGACTGGAAGAAATCGCTTAACAGCGATAAGGCCGCCTATTGTTTTAATTTTATTTCTGTGTTTTTATTCTTTTTTGTGTTGGCAATAAAGATATTTATTCATTTCAGTATAGTATAAAACACAAATAACTGTGGAACAAATTTAAGTAATTTTCATTCCAAATAAATCAGTTTTAACCCTAACCGAACGGTAATAACAGCTCCATATGAATCCACAATTAGACAATCGGTGGATTGGCGAAGCGTGAGCCATTAGGCTTTTAATTGAAAATAGCATGAAAGCTGTAAATTGTGACTGCACCCGCCTGCACTGTCCTCTTCGATTTAATTATTACCTCCCCTACACACTTTTAAATAACAATCACTAAATGAACAAAACTCTATTTAACTTTACTTACGGCCGTTTTCAATAATGTATCAAAAATTATGGATAGATTGTAATCTCAGATTATGTGACATTAACAACCGTTTTCAATATTCTATCTATCATTTGTTTTGCTTACTAAAGTCAGACAAATGAAACTATTTGTACTGACTTTGATTTTAATATGCTGTCGACGGGTATGATCCCTTGTTATCACTTTTGTCAATCTTACCTACGTCATATAATATTCTGAGATAACAATCTATCTATAATCTATGATACTTTATTGAAAACGGCCGTAAATGAAGAACAAAAGTCTATTTTAAATATAGAATTGTTAGTTATCGTCATGAATTTTTCAATATAATCCTCTCTATGTGTATAAAATAGAACTCTCAGTCATACTTTATACTTTTACGAACATATACAGAATAATTATGTTCTTGTTAATCTGTAAGATTTCAATTGTCTAAATATAACGGACAGACAAACAGACAGTGAAGTTTAAGTATGCTATAGGGTCAAAACGATAAGATCGAGAGATCTAGTCCTAAACTAAACATACATAATTATTGTTGTATAAATACTGTATACATACTATAGATAACTTAATAATTTTCTACTTGTGGGAATCGAACACACACCCTCCGGTGCAATAGACCGATGATATTATAAAAATGCGGAAAGCTAGTATATATACATATAACTAGCTGATCCGCGCGGCATCGCTCCCGTAGCATAATATTATACAGCCTATAAATACAATATAGTTTGGATTAAAACTAAAAATAAATTTATGCGTAACTAGTACTATAAAATTGTCAAATGTAACAACTGTATTCACCAAAACATCAGCAATAAGCAATTTGAATTAATTATTGGGGGGGGTCAAACGGCCTGATCGGCTATCGGCCGGTCGGGGTTCGATTCCCGCGGGTTGTAATTAGATTGTTGGTTACATGCGATAGTGTCATGAGGACTGACTAGTTTTGATCGTTGAATAAGTTTTGGGTGCCAATCATTGACTGCCTCGTTGGTCTAGTGGTTGCATCTTTGACTACAGATCGAGGGGTCTTGGGTTCAAATCCCGGATGAGGCCAAAAAAAATGTTATTGGGATTTTTCTGACAAAGAAACCTCAGTAACAGCCCTGAGTCTGGAAGTTGGCGGTCCTGGAGAACCCCCGTGCCTAGGAGAGCACGTAAAGCCGTCGGTCCTGCGCCTGATCTCGCTCCGGTCGTGTCGGTCTACCGTCCCATCGGGCTATGAGAGTAAAGGAATAGAGAGTGTTTGCGCACACACTTGTGCACTATAATTTCTCCCGGGCAGTTCGCTGATCTCTGTAGAAATTGGCCGCCGTGGCCGAAATTCGGTTAGGAGGAGCGGGTGCCAATCAATTGAATAACATGTAGGTTCAAAACGTTACTCCTCTCCCAGCTTCCTATCATTAATCCACTCCTTATCCTCTCCTTCAAGCCGGCAAGACATCTGGGACACTTTGATGTTGTAGATGCTCCTGGGCTGTGGTCAGTCACTTAACTCTTAGGTAAACAGGTGTTTATTTCATTAAAAAATCCGTACAAATTGCTATCTCTCTAAAATAATATATTTTTACACAATTGCCAATATTTAAATTGCCTTTATCTATTTTCAATTTAACAAGATTTAACCGACTTTGTATAGATTTCAATAAAAAAAAATAAAAATTTTCTACTTTTTAGAATGAGGAAGTCGGTTCTATTTTTTGGCAAAAAGTCATTATTATAATTTTATACTCCGCCATCGAATTACTTCATACAAAGCATATTTATTTATACAAAGCTACATTGGCACAAGTATCAAAACATCTGATTCCAGCTACACCAAAGTTTGATGGCGATAAGAAAGTCAGTTGAGAATTGAATATACATAATTTTAACGACCGGTGGCGTGTTAACCATATTTATTACGCTGGTGTCTCAAATTTCTTTATCTACTAAAGGAATTTCTCTAAATAATAGTATCTATAATTAAACTAATGTATTTTAAATACATATATTTGTGAAGCCTAAAGCACCCGTTGTGGGTTAAATGGAAAATATATTTAAAAAATGTACTTGGGTTTTCATTAAGTGTAAAGTGAAATTTTAAATCTAATTTTATTTCATATCTATAACAATATTCTGAAGAAATCGCTGCCTAGCGATAAGGTCGCCTCTTGTACATGTTTTATTGTTTTCTTTGCTAACTTATGTTTTCTGTATGTGTTATATTATGTTTGTGTGCAATAAAATATTTTCTATCTATCTATCAATATTTTTGGGTAATTTTACTACATTTGTCTGTTGTAAACGAGGCGCCAAAATTTTAAAAATATTCCAGTTGGAATATAGTTCTTATTTGATAACTTTCACCGATTTACGTTACCTATAAGATGATTCATTAATATATTTCTTAATGGATGTTCTTTATGACTGTGCATATTTTTATACTAGCTGATCCGCGCGGCTTCGCTCCTGTAACAAAATGTTATATATATAACCTATAAAATATAGCCTATGTTACTCATGGATAATGAAGCTTTCGAATGATAACAGAATTTTTAAAATCGATCAAGTTTTTTATTCATTACAAACAAACAAACAAAGTTTTTCTCTTTATAATATTAGTATAGATATAAAGTAGTTTAAACTCAAAGCAGATCACTCAGGCAACATTTATTTATATAAGTTCTCATAAAAAGTCTCATATTGAAGGATTCCTCAACTTGAGCTATGATCGCACTTTGAAAATTTCTCGTGAACAGGTGTTACGTCATATACAACTTTTTGTATAGTTCAAGATTTCATTACGAAGTTAGTAGTACTAAGACAAGGTACTTAGTTGTCGTGTATTGAAAAGTCAAATTCAAAGTCCTTAAATTTGCATTAAACACAGTACATATACAGATAATATAGATAATAAAAATAAATATAATATAGATATCGGGTTTGATTAACGAGGTTTTTTGAAAACATCTCAATAGCAGGCCTAAGTCTGGAAGTTGGCGGTGTTGGAACACCCCCGTGCCTCGGAGAGCACGTAAAGCCGTCGGTCCTGCGCGCGATCTCTCCGGTCGTGTCGGTCTACCCCATCGGGTTATGAGAGTAAAGGAATAGATAGTGCACCTTTGTTTGCGCACATACTTGTGTACTATAATATCTCCTGCGTACCAGACTGATCTCTGTTGAGATTGGCCACCTTGGCGCTATCAGTCGGAGAGGCTATCATGCCGCAAATACTTAACAGATTTTGATGAAAATTTGAATATGTATAAGCTATAAAATGGCCTGTGACAGGATACCTTTGATTCATCTATAGACTTCAAATTAAGCGCGAACGAATCACAAGCGCCGCGATCAGAAAATACTCCATATAACGTATTGGTAACATTTTTTCTTTAAACCGTCCAAAACCACGTCCACAAGCACCCATTAAAGAGTAATTAACAAAACTGCTATTGACCTTAACAATAGCATTGAAACGTCACCGCAAATTCAACCCTACCCTCATGTGGTAAAGTTCAGTTTCGGTTGCCGTCTCGCTTGACCGGCCGTCATAGTGGCTGCACCTGATACAAAAGCAATTAGAGCCACGTCGGTTGGCTTGTGGTAAGGTAAGGAAGTATCGATATGTATCGATCACATGTCTTGGAAAGTTAACGTTTATTGAAACTTTTATGTTATTTCTATTCTAACAATACGAACGTAACTGACGTTCGTTCGTTTGTTTGTAAGCTTTACGTTTTCTTTTTAAATCAATCTTCTTGAAATTTTGCATATATATGGTCGAGAATACGTAGAAGGATATAAGCTTTTATCCCGAAAAAATATAGTATGGGATTTACGTGTGTGAAGCCGAAAGTTAAAGCTAGTGTAACATAACATCAGCAACGCGTCGCGGCTTTCTTGGCTGTATTGGTTATAATTTTTATAATAATATAGATATAGCTTAATAATAAAGAATTGTAATGGTAAAATGTTTCAATATGCCTGGAGCCTTTAATGAAAGCAATCAAATCTTTCCTCATTTTAATATTAGTGAGATAAAAAGCATACGTTATTGAATGATAAGCAAAAACTATAACATTAAAACATTACAACCAACAAAAATATAAATTTAAGTTATTTTATTAGAATAAATTTCGTATTTTTAAATTTGTATGGATCTCTTTATCTGAATTAAATATTAATAAATAAATAAAAATCAGACACAAAAATACACCTTAACTAACATTTGAAAAAAATAGTAACAGTACAAATGCTAGACCCATAGAAATGCAACAAAGACTATACTTAACCTATCACCTGTCAACCCCAAAATCAACCCCCAAGCGCCGCACGCGCATGACCTCCTTAAATCATTCAAGATCAAATTTTTTTTTTTTTTTTTTCAGCCATTTTTAATTAAAAAAACTACATTCGGTCAACGCAGTGGACCGGCACAATCGGCTTCCGATCTCCCAAAACTACCCTCCCTATCTTACTCATTACTTTTAATATTTCCATCTCCGTCTAATGGGTCAGTAATTAGTTGTAAGAGGTTTTGTCCACAACATGTGTCTGACGGGAGCTGTTAATTATTCGATATTATCAGATATCGACGTTAATGTAAATTTTAAGTTTAACGTCTTTTTTAATTGTCTATGTACAATAATATGTTATAAGTAGCAAGGCCATAGTCTTTTTTATGTGCGGGCAAGCGGTTCACCTGATGTTAAGTGACTGACGGCAGCCCATGAACATCTACAACAGCATAGTGTCGCAGATGCCTTGCCAGCTTGAAGGAAGGGCAGGGGATTAGAGGAGAGGATTAATTATAGGAAGTTGGGAGAGGACTACAACAGCACGGGAGAGGAAGGGGTGGGAATACAGGCCTCCGGACACCCGCTCGTACGAAACACAGTGCAATACTGCTTCACGCCGGTCTTCTACGGGGGGGTGGTAATTACACCGACGCGAGCTTGGCCCAATCATGCAATGCTCGGCTCCCACTCTTTTGTAGCTGAAGATGTTATGCAGCAGAATTACTTACGGACAGACAAAGTTAGACTAGCTGGATACCGTGATAGGATACTTTTAATTCGAATACGCGAGCGAAGCCGCGGACAAAAACTAGTAAATAATAATTCATAATAAAGTGCATTAATGCTACAAGACTTTCCACTCAAATCACATGCAAAATAGATACAATAACCCATAAATAACAATCATGCAAATAACCCATCAAATGCCAAAAATTTAAATAAACCATAAAATCGTTCCGATCACAATACAAGGGAATCTCGATATTACAAAGAGCCGAACCTACGGCACTTACGCTGAATAAGCTTAGCGACCTTTAATGAGCTATTGAAAAATGATACCAAAAATAATTCCTAGTCAAGAATTTGCATACGCCATTTAGGGTTAAACTCTTCCCATACAAACACGCTGTTAAGCTAATTTCGACCCTATTACAATTAAATAAAATTCGAATTGCATTGTCACTAGCATACTTGAGTGTTCTATACACACTATTAAACTAAACTATACTTTACTCCTTGTTAATAAAGTTCGAATTGCAACAAACCGGCAAAAGAAAACTGCAAATTACTACGTCATCTTCGAAATTCTATTTTCAAATCATTGCATTTTTATTTTTAGAAACATTAGCAATAAAGTTCAAAATGGATTCTTAACAGCCAGTATTAACGTAGCTATCGAATTTGAATTTAAATACGACGAGATAAGGTTTAAAATCGAAAATCACCGGGGTATAAAAATCAAATGACAATTGTTAACCCATAAATGGCGTATGCAAATTTTGTGATATCCCAAAATCGTAGGGTGCATCAATATGGCGATGACAGATGCCCAGATAATATAAAACATCGTATCATGTTACCTTGAAGGCTGGAACGAATGTATGTATGTTAGTGGATTTTAAATTGCGTGCAATTTATCTTGAAGTACGTTCTTGATATATCGCGTTGTCTAATATTTTTGGGTGAAATTTCCTCTGAAGATTCCAATAAGCTGAAGACTTTTATTATTCAACTATGTATTTACTGTAAATATTGGAATATTACACTTTACATTAAGTTACTAGTTGAGCTCCGAAGTCACACCTGCGTATTTTGTAAAAGTACAGTGAAATTTAAAGTATAAAATGTGTTTTCTTCAAATAATAATGTGCAATTCCACTAAGAAATATTATATAATTCATGAAAGATATATGAATAGCATCTTTTATTTATTTTATTTTATTAAAAATACACAACAGCACACAAATTATTCACAATGATATACATTATACAAAAAAGTAACATACAGTTTTGTAAACCAATTATAGGTATACACAACATTTGCAAACATGCCATACAATTTGTAAAAAATTAAAAAAATTATATTATTAAAATTATTAATTAAGTATCTAACTAATTTGTCGATTTTTTAAGTAAATAAAGAGAATGAAAGAAGTAATTTTCTTTTCTTACATAATTTACTTCAAACTATTCGAACCCTTGACCACATGACCTTAACCTTAAGAAGCATGTCAAAACTGGAATAGAACCCAGTATACGTCAGTACGATTGTTATTGTTACTAAATACGAAAATAAAACTTTCTTATATTTCAATTGGTAGTTAATGTAGAGACGGCTTCTTTTTATTTTTATTTTGCTGTAAATCAAATATCGCTAATTCTAATACCGGATAAAAATCTTATGAAGATCTAAAATTATATATATATCAAAGGTGGCTGATTGCTTGACATAATGATCTATCAACGCACAGCCCAAACTGCTGGATGGATCGGGATAAAATTTGGTATGCAGGTAGATGTTATAAGGTAGGGACTAGGGAAGCACTAAGAAAGGAGTTTAATGAAGTCCCAAAGAAATAGTGCAAACCGCGTGGCACAGCGTGTTTTTAAATAAAATATTTGATTTAATAATTATTAGTTCAGAATATAGTCGAGCTTTACTCTTTATAGTTTACTAGCTGTGCCCCCTAGTTTCATCCGCGTATCCCCTTGCCGTAAGGTATCCGAGATAAAAAGTATTCCATGTCCTTTCTCAGGTTTCATTATATTTAAAAAAAAACTGAAAAAGACGAAAGTGAATAGATTTCTTACAGGTAGATATGACCACCTAGAGCACAGTTCCACTTACCATCAGGTGGGCTCGTAGTCAAATACCTATCACTAATTAAAAAACAAAAAAAATCATCCAAATCGGATTAGTAGTTTAGACGTGAAGAAAACACAGACAGCCAGAATTAATTTCGCATATATAATATTAATTTACTGACAAAATAAAAAGCCACTTCCATGCTCGCAGTGATTACCGACAGGTGTCTCTATTGCACGCGACCTCCTTACTCGAAGTCGGTTACTGACTCAGCTGTGGGCAAATATAATTAACTTGACCCATTGACAGGGGTTCGATTCCGGAGGTAAATGGGTGAAGGTTTTAATTTGATAAAAATAACAAAGAAATATAAGGAAAGGAATAAATTAAATACAGAAAGATGCGTAATATATTTTTGAATTTGTTATAAAGGCTTGTGACTTTATATGAATAATATTTTTTTTCTTTGCCTAGTTACAAAACAATCTTAGCACAATTACACACTAATTTAAAATATTTTAAGTTTCTCGTAATATTATAACAACATTGGTAAAATACACTCTCATTCATTGCGAATACAGGTACTACACCATTAACGACGAATATTCTTCAACAAAATTAGAATAACACAAAAGTTTTGTATTACTTCAAATAACAACACCCAATTCATCGATTGTCAATTCTCCCAAATGACAAAATATTAAATCTTCAAAATATCTACACCATAACATTTATCTATAACAAGGTAAACAATTTTCAAAGCTTAAATTGATAGCATACATTAGACAATATAACAATAAAAAAAATCAAGCTTGAAAATCTCCTACGTATTCATTCTACATCCAAAAGTTCAAAAACGTAAATATATAATCTGCAATGCAATGTATTCCAAATTTAAAATGTCTCAAATTTTAAATTTAGAATCATTAACCCGTTCGTAATCCGGATCGAATTAACAAAAAACGTAACTGTAACATTTGAAAAAGGAACTGATTCGGAATTAGATTAATGACGGCGGTGACAGGCAAATCGATATGAAATAATCGATACAATCATCTATATGAATTACACGCATCGATTGAACATCGTTATATTTAATAAATGACTTCTAAGAATACTACACAATAATAATCTTTACTAATACTATAAAGCTTAAAAGTTTATTCCTTTGTTCAAACGTAGTGATCTTTGAAAATATCTATGAATTTTGAAAATTTTCTTACTTATGATAAAGGTTAGTTTATGATGAAGGTTAAGAATAAAGCAGTGTTTTTCAACCTGCGGGTCGCGACAACCTAAGGGATAGTGAAGCTTCTGTAAGGGGCCGCAAGAGATAGAAGGAACTACCGCAAAAATCAATTAAGATGTTTTTGTTTAAATTTGGATATGTTAGCTACTTATTATGCACTTATTTTTATTATGCAAAGTCAAAAAATGTATGAATTCAATATTGGAAGCATGGGTACATGAAAAAAGTTGCCAAATACTTTTTTCTCACTAAGAGAAAGAAAAACACTAATATAAACTATCTAGTATAACGCTATTAGGTACGCAATAGCTCTTGTATATTATAATCTACTATTCTTAGAATTATTTATATTACAAATATTATCGTCTAAATATCGCGTGAGAACAAGGAAGTAATTGAGTAAGAAAAAATCTAAATGGTATAAATTATCTAGGAATGTGATTGATCCTGCGCTCACTTCACTAATTTAGTGTCATTATCTCTATCTATGGAATTCTACAATAAATACCCTTTAAGCATTTACAACTCAATTGAATGTAAAGAACAGGGAATGCAATTATCGGCATAAATTTTAAAGACTTATTGCGAAATTTATTGATTAACTATCATATAAATTTTCTGTCGTTTAACATAACTTTGTATGTACAAATTTATATGTTTATTTAGTCTATGTCGACAGCAAACATTAGGCACGTATAAAGTAACTTGCATCCCTTAACAAAAATAATAAAAATAACTTTCATCTGCAACCTATCTATCAAACACCATAAATCTATTAATACTTCTCAGGTGACAGGATATACAAACTCTTTTTACATTTCCGAACTGAATGTACTATTAAAAAATAAAACACCCATCCGAATTCAAATTTCGAAAGTGGAGCATTCAAAAAACGAATGCCATCAATTAGAGTAACTCAATACGGTGTCACATTGAAATGACGAGTCGCACTAATGGATTTCCAAATTTGAATTTCAAATACGTTCGATATTTGAACGCATCGGGATAGGAGTCTATAGTAACCACAGACTATACAATGCTTTGTATCTATACATGACAAAAGATTAAGAAAATAATATAACGTTATAAACTTTTAAGTATGGTTCACTTATAATATTCTCATATGCTTTAGATTTTGATCGAATAAAAACAATGCAGACTAAAAATAAAAAAGCAACATGGTCACGCCGACTCTATTTATATCAACATCAAACTTAGCGAAGCAATAAAAATCTATTCAACGCGTGCTAAAATTCCTCACGATTTAACATTCAACAAGCATATGATAACATACAAAAAATACAGCAAGTCCGAAGCCGCCCACGGACAAACACACAAACCGATCTCATTACTAACAATGCGCAATATATTACGCCGTTTCCGGTGTGAATCGAATCGGTGCTCTCTTTCTAACGCATTAATTATATATATTTGTCTCGTTCGAAACATCAAGATCGTTAGGCGATTCTTTTTTCGAATTGGGTCTTCAATTCGCTGAGATAGATCGTGTTAACTAAAATGGTTATGTTCTTTATTCGAATATTGTCAGAGATTAATAAATAAATGTCCCGATGGTTATCAATGGCACTCAAATTAGTATGTGAATAACTCAATATATTTTACTCATATTTTGTAATAGAAAAAAATACGTCGTGTTGTAGTTGTTGGTTGCAAACAATGGTTTATTTTGAGCAATTAAATTCAAGTAATTGTATTCAAAATAAATTAACTCACTTAACTTTACATTTATTACACTAACACTCGAAAAAATATTCCACAAAAACCCTAAACCGTAAAAACTTCACAGGACAATGCATAAACACCTTTCCTTAATCATAATCTTATTTCTGTAACCCGTAAAACACAAAATGACACGGGTCCCGTCAAACAATATGGGCGCCTTTCATATGCAAAACAGTCAAAAAATTGACACAACCAACAAAAGTTCAACGCATTGATCCACATTCGCTCGATAGAACTATTGTTCCATTTTTGAAATATATGATGGATATTTGCATACAGCCATTTTGACGTATTTGTTTTTTTTTTCAATGATAGGCAAAGGAGTTTAACAATGTGGTTTGGTATTGCATTGTATGTTTTCCAAAAACTGTTATTAACAGATGTCATGTTTTATTGAACTTTTTTATTTACGAATGTGAAGTTTAATAGCTGTTGCCTACGGCTTTGCTCGCGTGGAGTTTTGTCGTTATTTTAGTTGTAGCTTATGAGTTAATTTTTTGTATAGGCAATATTAAAGTTTTATCCAAACCCGTGTAGTAGTTGATTGACAGCGTAATAACAAAACTAAAAGAAACAATATCGATTACTACACCCACACTACAAAATTATCTTCACACTTATAATAAATTATATTTAAATAAAATAACTACATCCTTTACGTTAACGTCTCAATAATCTCAACCTACCGATAAAAACATCCTAAACTTATCTTAGCCACAGATAAAAAACTATTCAATTTACCCGGACGTCGATCTGACAATAGCTCCAGTCATTAGTGGATTTGAATAATAAAAAATAAACTAAGGGGAGATCCGGTGCGCTCTTGCATAAGTAATTATAACAATTATTCTTTGATAGATAATAAATTATTTCTGACACGTTGAATGATTTTCGATTCCATTTCGCGCTCTGCATTCGAACGCCATGTTGATTTTGGCGGGAAATGTGACGTTTGTGAATGAATGATTATTTTTTTAATCTACCATTGTAATCCGACATATTTATGAAAGGATATTTTAGTATTTTTATGTCATAATTTCCACAAAATAATACAATAATACAAATAAATCAAAATATCGATGACTAGTTGTTGCGCGCGGCTTCACTACCGTAGTATAATGTTATATAGCCTATGTTACTCGTGGATAATGTAGCTTCCGAATGGTGAAAGAATTTTTAAAATTGGTCCAGTAATTTTTGAGCTTATCCATTACAAATAAAAGTTTTCCCTTTTATAGTGTAGACAAAAACTGTTTATTAAGCTTTAACCAACTTAAAGGAAGTACGATACAGGTTACAAACTGATAGCGAGAGTGAAACGACAAAAGTGAAACAATCAGCTGTTAAAATATTAAAATAGGGTGACTTAAAAACGATCTTGATACAAAAACATCTGCCTTGAATCGTATTATGTTATTGGTTTTAATTGTGATAAGACTAAATACGTTGTTATGGGGCTTTCAGGGCCAACACTATGAAGAAATATTTAAGTCCTAAACAGCAAGCCAATTTTGAGGAAAATAGAAATTTGATTTTTGAATAAGAATTAACTGAGCCAATTGAATGTTGAGTTCGCAAAAAAATTGCAAAAATCAAACAACCTGTATTATTGGGTAAATAATACTCCGAATTAGAATAACTTTTTGGAACATATTTTGAAAATTTTGTAAAACATTCTTAGATTATAATATTGTATGGAGTAGTATGGAGCGCTGCGATGTAAACATATAAATCGGAGCTAATGGTATGTATGTAAGCATCAACACTGAAAACAAAAAACCAGTCAAGAGCGAGTCGAACTCGCGCAGAAAGAGTTCCGTATCAGAAAATATTAAGGGGGTCCTTAATATTTTTATTGTTATTTTAGTGTATTCAAATGTTAAAAAATTTCATATTTCTAGCTATCACGGTTTATAAGATACAGCATAGTGACAGACAGACAGACAGACAGGCTTAGAAATGTGTCGTTTTTACTTTTTAGGTACGAAACCCTAAAATATTTTAATGAATTATTATGAAATATTGTAATCATACATTTACGTATGTTACTGTAATATTTAATTTTCAAAATCTTGATTATTCATATCTTTTATATTGTCATGTTTTTGGTCTCTTGGTGAAAGTTATCAGTACATCACAGATGATCTGATAAATGTTAAAATCCCACGAGAATTGTTGTAGCACATTATTTTTATATTTATAATAATAATTATTGTTTTATTTATTTTTTGCGTTTTCGTTATTTTTAAATTTCCTATTTTTATATAACAATCTTTAGTAAAATATCCTTTACTTAATGTTGTCTGGTAGAAAATGCCGTAAAAAGGAGACCTTCCTTTGAGTAATTCATAATTTTTTTAGAAATCAGATACATTAAAGAATGAATAAAGTAAATCAATAAATAAATAACATATTGTATATTAAAGGATTTGTGTTTATGGTATTAATAATTGTTTTATTTATTTTGTTAGTTTTCCTTATTTTTTACCTTTAAGAAAAATATCCGTTACTTAAATTGTCTGGTAGAAATTGCCATACAAAGATAACTTTTTTCTTAGGTAACTTTATGTATAGCGTAGTGGCAAAATATTTACATTTAATTCAAAATATTCACATGTAAAAAATTCAAGCATTAAAAAAAATAATTTAAAATGACAAAAAACAATGCACTCCCAATTAAAAAATCGTATAATTCGATGTTATTGTCGCGTCCAGGAGTCGAACCCTGCACAAGTGTCATAATGACTGTTAATGACCCACTGTATGAACACTGTGCCCGCATCATCCAGTATTAATTGTTTTTGTGAAGACCTAAGAATGTATAGAGGGGACTAATTAATTGGGAGTGGAAATAGAAAATATATTTTTACTACACAAAACATTAGGTTGCATAATGGTATATATAGCCTATAAAATATAGGCGTGGATAATGTAGCTTTCTAATAGTGAGAGATTTTTTTGGTCCAAATTGGTCCAGTAATTTTTGCCTATTTATTACAAAACATTTTTTTTTCTCTTTATAATATTAGTGAAGACAACGTACAAATAGGAATAGCATCTATTTTGTATTTTTTATAAAATTTTTAAAGCTCTAGTAAAGCATGTATCCTGTTATATTCGCTTAACACATCACATTATAGTAGGTTTCTCCCATTCCAATCATTCCCATACCTTTTTCATATGCTTAAGAGCAGTAAAACGCTGAGCAGTTTCCCTTTCAACGCCACACTACTTGTGTGTAATTAAATGATTATTTGTGTCTGATTCTGTGTGGTTTTTGAATAAATCTTTATTTCTTTCCTTTCTTCATGTTGTTGAAGCAGGAAGCTATCTAATTAACGAGCGCTCTATACCTTCATAACTCTATATCCAGATCATTCAAATGCGAAGGAAATTACGTCATAATTAATATCACTAAAACAATGGACCATGTGGGTAGAGTACAAAACCAATTGGGTATTTATCCCCCAAGAAATGTCATTTATTGAACTTTTTATTAGTGAAAAAAATCGCTGTTCGTTCGCCTCGCTAAAGCTCGAGAACGGCTCGACCAATTTGGATAATTTTAATTTTAAATTCGAGGATAATTCAAGACAGTTTAAGTTAAAGTAAAGAAAATAGTCAAAATAACGAAACCAATTGGGTACTTATCCCTCAAGACATGTCATTTATTGAACTTTTTATTATTTATAAAAATCGCTATTCGTTCGCCTCACTAAATCTCAAGAACGGCTGGACAGATTTGGATAATTTTAATATTTTATTCTGAAATTCGAAGAAATTCAAAAAAAGTTTAAGTAAAGGAAATAGTCAAAACAACAATTATATTTTCCCATACAAATTCGCATCTGTCAAATAAGTCTTGTTCAAAAGCTATTTATGTGTAATATATTTTATTTTCAAATGATTATCTTAATGGCTATTTCTGAAAATAATCTTTTTCTTTTTATCGCTCGTTTTTAAATATAATTCTTTAATTTTAATCGTGAATATCAATTTTATAATAATTTTCCTTATTTATTAGAACATATTTGTTTTCTTAAAATACTCAGGGCATCTTAGTTCCTACATAAAGTATCTATAATATGATCGTAAAAAAACTAAAAATCATGGCTTTTGAAAGATGTGTGTTCATGATTCGTATTATAAGAAATTACAAACTATAGTCTTCCTCAAAACCTATTTATACTAATACTAAAAAGAGGAAAGATTTGTTTGTTTGTAGTAGGCTCCGATACTACTCGATCGATTTGGATGAAATTTTGTACAAAGATTATTTGAAACCCTAGGAAGGACATAGGATAGTTTTTATCCCGAAATTCATCCGGGAACGGGAGTTATACGCGGGTGAGACCGCGGAGCCAGCTAGTTTATAATAATCAGAAATATTTTTCAAATCCATCCTGTGGTTTCGAGGAATAGAACGTTTAAACAAAAAAATCCTTGCTTCATAATATCGGGATCGATTTAAATATCTATCTCTAAACAAGAATCCGATCTAAACAAATCTAAGCATTGTGCCGCTACCGGTTTTCCTCAATCATTAATTATTCATAATGACTTAATATCTAGCTGTCATTCATTTCGTTACTTAAATACTAAACATCAAATGTACCGCAATACTTGATAGTCAAATATTTATTCATTTTAAATATTTTTTTTAATTTTTAATTAAAAACTTATATTTTTTTTATTTTAAATTTTGTATTAATTTTACTAACATAGTTCTTAGTCTGTACTGTCAAATGAGCCTCTGTTGAAATAAGTTAGTCTTGTAATAAGGGCCTCACTCCGTGGGAATATCGGGATGATATATAGCCTATAGCCTTCCTCGATAAATTGGCTATCTAACACTAAAAGAATTTTTCGAATAGGACCAGTAGTTCCTGAGATTAGCGCGTTCAAACAAACAAACTCTTCTTTATAATATTTTTAATCTTCTCCCTATCCTCTCCTTATCCCCTCCTTTTTCTTCAACCCGGAAAGACACTTACATTACAGCACTTTGATGTTGTTGGGCTAGATGTTCATGGGCTGCGGTCAGTCACTTAACATCTGAATCGCATGCTCCATTTGCTATAAAAAAAGAAATTCATTTAAAAACAAATTAATTTCTCCTTTCAATGAATATCGCGTTTATATTTCTAATTAATTTTGATAGAATTTTTCATAACTGGAGCTAATAAATCACTGGGAAATTAATAATTACGCGACGGCACATCGGACGTGATTTTCGGTATTTGCATAAGGAAAGGGAGATTTTTTCGAATTCTTTGCAATGGTTAGAATAATATGGATAAGAATAATTATTAGAATGTTATTTGTAACTAACGTCTACGCTTTGATCGTGTTAAATTCAAGGTGATCAATTATTAAAGTGATCAATAAAAGGTAAAATATAAGGTGATTGTATGTTTGTATTTGTATATGTTTGTGTCTTTAATGGGGTAGCGAAGATAGGAGGGAGGGATGAAATATGAATTTTCATATGAATATAGCCCAGTGGTATTAAATGACAAGTCTTGATTAATATGTTATAAACTGCGGAATTTCACCAACGTATATATCCAGTTCCAGTAAGATTTTCGGGATAAAAACTATCCTTTGTCATTCCTGATGTTTGAAAAAATCTTTGTACAAAATTTCATCCAAATCGGTCCAGTAGTTCCGGGGCCTATTAAATAAAAAAACAAATCTTTCCTTTATAATATAAGTATAGATGGGTTTTGAAAAAGGCTACAGTTTAAAGGAAAAGAAAATACATTTATTATTTACACACGACGAAAATTAAAATATAGAGTAATAAGCTTTTCTCAGTAGAGTTTAACTTTTATAACGTGATATATATTTTTTAACAGAATTCTACAAATACAGATATTTATCTGTGATTAGTCAATAAATTTTTCGACACAAAAAAACAATTGCCTTTCAAGATAAAATTGGAATAATTTCAAAGTCATATCCACGCCAAAAATCAACCCTTTCTCAAGTAAAATCGAAGGGGTCGAACAGCTGTTATGATGTCTAAGCGAAAGATACCCCAATACTTGCTGTTTGCGATGCGGGCGGACATTGTTCCGATACAAATGTTTTTAAAAAGAAACGGATTAAAATTTAAGTATTTTTATGCAAATTCTTATCGAAACTAACATATGGTGAAGAGGTGTTTTGATTGTTTGTTTGAGTACCTATGAACCATGCTGTATGATTTGACTACAAACATTTTTTCTGATTACGGTAGGTTTTTGAAGAAGCCTTTAATAATGTAAGAAGGCTATCTATATATATATTAAACTCGAAGCAACAACAGGTGACTGACTGACATAGTGATCTATCAACGCACAGCCCAAACAACTGGACGGATCGGGATAAAATTTAGTATGTAAGTAGATTTTATGACGTAGACATCCGCTAAGAAAGGATTATGATCAAATATACCCGAGTGAAACCGCGGGCGGAGTTTATTCGCTATTTGTTAAGGGATCTTAAATAGATCTTAACTTTTATAGTATTTTTTTAATTTCGTCGTCGTCGTCGTTTAGTGCCTCTCCAATCACTGAAGGTTGGCAGTCAGCTCCTTGTATAGTTTTTTGTCCAGGGCAAGCCGGAACAGCTGCTTTTTTTATATCTAATTCTATGGTTGTAGCGTACAAATCGTCGTCTCCACTCCACATTTTTAAAGGTACCATAATGTTTAAAAATGTAATATATATATTATTGTTTTAAATTACCGACTATGTTATGTATTTGAAACGTCCTTTACATTTGTACACACTATGAAAATCCCTATATTACACAGACGAAGTATTTAATTGTTTGTTTGTATAAGCTCCGAAACTACAGGACCGTTTTTTTACTATGTCCCGACACGTGTACACTTAGCTTTATAAATACAAATAGGTAAAATAAAAACATTTGTAAGTAAAAGCATGAACTAAAAATAAACACGCATTTCTTCGGAGCTCAGACACGAAATACTTTGTAACTTCGTATGCTGAATCACATAGCTGACAACATTATTATAAAAATCCGAAAATACTGCTAAAAACGTAAAAATAACCTTTTAAAATATTAATACTATTAAAATTTAATCATAAAAAATAATTTCGAGTTAACATTTTAGTGTTTTCTTCGAGAAAACTTAGTGAAAATGGGGAAAAGCGACAGCTAGCGCCATCTAGTGAGGAGAGGCGGTAAACAAACAAGGTACACTGTGGACTGCTGTGAAAAGCTGCAGTCTTGCTCCGAATTTTTGTTATGATATGAGTTAAAAATATGAGTTATTAGTAATCATTGAATTGTGTGTATTTAAAATATTACGCAAATTAAATTAATATTAACGTTTGTATGAAGATTCAACTTACTTTTTATTTTTTACATATCGTTTTAGTAAATAAACTATGGAAAAGAATTTTTATTGTTGCGTCGTATTGGGAGACTATCTATCTTAGAGAAAGAATTGTCCATTTCAATTTTGAATTTGAAAAAAAATGATAATCAATAAAAAATAAAAAAAACATCATAATCGAATAAATCGAATACGTTTCCGATCGGCTCAAGAACCCACTAACCGAATTTCGGGTGGCGCGAAACAAAAACTGACCTACATTTGTGCCCTACCGAGTTCACCCACCCCTGTGCGTCCCTACATCTACGTCTTGCCCTTTGCGTTTCGCACTTTCTACTAACTCCAACTAATCTTACAATAGTTCTAAATTCAAACTTAGAATATTTTAATTCCATTTTCTAAAAAAAAAATAAAAAAAATCAAAACATTCCAAATTCGAAAACTGTACAAATGTTTCCATTCCCCCCTTTCTACTTTATACATATTAATGCATCTTACAAATGCATTCCAATTGCAATTCAAATTGCGAACTACTAATTAAAATTTCGATACCCATTTTGTACAACATAGTAAACAAATAGTTGTCACGTCGGCCGGCGATAGCGCTGCAAAAAAAGCGCATCCTATTATCGACTACAACAAAAGGACTTGCAGCGATACCTAAGTACACATCTCGATTCATCGTCTCGACTCGATCCGAACCGATCCTATTGGCGCGCCCCACTGTCGCCGTGCGAGAGCGGGACGCAGCTAGTCATCGTGATACGGAGCGACAGGGAGGGAGACGGTCATCTTAGTTGCTGAGTGGCGTCCCACTGGGCGGGGTTTCACCAAGGAGTTAGCCTCAGATGCGCGCAGTGTTGGAGGGGCCCGCGTTAAGGATTGCACTGCAGTCGACAGACGCGGCAACGGCGCGCGGTCGTACCGTATCCGTGAAGGATCCTTACGTAACCTATCCGATTAAACCGATAATCGATTTGTGAAAAACTATTTTTTTTACAATCACATTTTTTTTGTGCACTGTGCTCTGTTTTTGTTCCGGACTTGGATTGTGTTTCGCTGTGTGTGATAAACAATTGTGTTGACGTTTCTTGTGTTACATGTAAGTGATAGTGCTTTTTACTGTTAGGTTGTTTTCTGTTTTCGTACGATTATTTTACTGACTTATTAGAAATTAAGGAACGGTTTCAAATCGCGGAGGATTTGGTTATTCAAATATCGAATCGTAAATTATCTGTGGAAGTTTAAAATTGAATTCCGGCAAACAAAATAAATTTCAATTAAAACAAATGAAGTAACAAGTCGTGAAGTGCAATCAAATATAAAAAATCTTCGATGATTTTCTGTTGTAAGTGATCTATGGATATGATAACGTCCCACTAATGAAATTAATTAGAAATCAAAGACTGATTATTCCGTCTATTGATACAGTTAATTAACAATCGTTCAGTAGTTTGATTGATAGTGACGATCGTTTAAAAACACGCAAACTTACTACAAATAAAAATAAAACTGCGTTCAGAAAATGGATAAGTTTTATAAAAGTGAAAGGATTCCCATGACGAGAAATAAATTTATTTATGAATGCAGCGAAAATAAATGCATTCCAAAATTCGTTCAATTTTCGAATTTAATTTCGATTAGTATTTATTAATTGTGTTGTTATTGTTTTTCGTAAATGTGTGCAATAATAATTGAAATTGTGTAGTTTTTTGTGACTTAATTTCTTATCGTAGACAAAGTGATTGTTCAGTGTTTTATCTTCAACGTTAAAAAGCCTGGTGGGAATTACAGATTTGGGATTGTGCATTTAAATTCTCTAATTCGTAATAATTCTTAAAAGAATATATTTAGTGAAGTTCTTATTAGAAAATTTGTGTCGGATTTCATAAAAATCGAGTTACTAATGATTTTTATTTGCGATAAAACTTCCTTGAATATTCGCAGAGACAGACATAATTAAAAATAATCTTATATCATTGGTGGGAACTTTGATATGGCTTAATATGAATCAGTTTAAAGTCTCTCAAAAAAAACTTAGAAAAAATGACACAAACCTAATAATTCGTTACTTTAATTAAAATAATTTTTTGTCTTAATTGGTTGGCAAATAGAATATAGATACTTAATATTAATTATTATCAGATAATTCGAGAAAACTTTAAAAAAAACATTATTCCTTGACTTTGGACTTTGTAAATTATTTATTGGTCACACTAAATAAAACTTAAGGTATTAATTAAATCATTATTTAAATAAACTGAAACTATAATAATTCAAATTAATGATAACAAATATCAGTGGTAATTATAAAATTAAATAAAAAAGTATTGTTTCGAAGTTATAATTTCAACCAGATGGCGTCAGTAAAGGTTCTTGACCTCAAGTCAAGTTAGGATTTTGTATTGTAATTAAAAATAAATAGTTTATTCAATTATTTAATATTTTTCGTACTTTTGTGTAAAATAAAAGAATCATTTAAACGTCTTTTTGTTTTATTCTTAAGAACAATTTTACATTTTTGTTACTTACATTCTTTTAAAAAAATGTTTATTTCATAGTGTTTCGGTTGTATTTTTTACAACCTGCTAATGCTAATCTAGGAAAAAGAAAAATTAAAACTTTTGCGTAAATTTCTTATTAGATCGTTTTGGTAAATAATCTACGCACTAAATGAAAAAGTTTTTTTAAACATTCTCCGTTGAACACACGGCTATTATAAACATCTTTGCTATTTATTGAAATATTTTAGTAACGTGATTAAATAATTCTGTAAAAAGAAAAATTCTAGAAAACACGCAATGGTGCTTAAAAAACTTACAAATAATAAAAAGTAATCGATGATTGTGAATTCTGCATTGGCTATTTAATTTCAAAAACAGATTAAAAATATCTTTGTCCCAAGTGACAAGTCATCTCTTCCTGATGTCACATAATTAAAAAATAATTGTTTTAGTAACAATTACAATACGGATTTGACTTGAATTAAAATTTTAATGATATAATGTTATTTAAAAATTCAAAATTATTGTTGTGTTCTCAACAAAATATGTTAAAAAAAGTTTTCTTGTAAGAATGTTTTGTTTCAATTGTTAGTTTCGCGGCAAATCCACTAAGATTCTATTTTATATGAACAAAACGAAAATTTTTACCGAGTGTTTTATAATCAGTTTAAATGTAGACTTGTAGTGTGTTTCAATGTATTTACTTTGCTTAGAAAAATAAATATAAATAAGTCTTTCCTACGAAATATCATTAAAAAACTTAGCGGTCATTAAAAACTATTAAACTCAGTTAAACCGATGATAATTAGATACTGTGACAACGGAAGCCGGCTTAATCGTTTAGCACATGTGTTAAAATAATCATGGTTATTTATATTTATCGTGAGACAGTGTTAAAAATAATGTCATTACAATACTATTATTTTGTTAATTGATTTTTTGTGTATAACTTATATTATACAGCAGGTTTGAACACGAAATCCTCAAAACTGGATGCATTTGAAAAAATGATGAATAATAACTTCATAGCATTATGATATAGAGCGAGTGAAACTGCGGGTTACAGCTAGTATGTAATAGTATTAATGAATCAAATTTTAATACTGTTTTTCTATTTAATTTCGTGTTTGTGGTAGTCCTATAACAAGACTTAGGAATTAAATTTCGACTCAGGAAATATTAAAATAATTTATGTGATTGTGAATTAATCTACACTAATATTAGTTAGAGGAAAGCTTTGTTTGTTTGTTTGTTTGTAATGTATAGGCTCAAAAACTACTGGATCGATTTTAAAATTGTTTCACCATTCGAAAGCTACATTATCCACGAGTGACATAGGCTATATTTTCTAGGTTATATATGTAACATTATGC
>LQNK01000258.1:152994-164096 GCA_001586405.1 Phoebis sennae | reverse complement strand
ACGACGTTCGACTGCCAACTGAGTTAGAGAGCGATCTAGTCAAATGTAATCACAACGTTCAATCTGCAGAGACTGCTCATCGTTTCGATAAATTGTATAATGTAATTTGGCCTTTAAATTTTGACTTAGGATATATTAAAATAATTTATGTGATTGTGAATTAATCTACACTAATATTAGTTAGATGAAAGTTTTGTTTGTTTGGTTGTCATAAATAAGCTCAAAAAGTACTGGACCGATTATAAGTCTTTCACTATTTGAAAGCTACATTATCCACGAGTAACATAGGCTATATTTTATAGGTTATATATGTAACATTATGCTACGGGATCGAAGCCGTGCGGATCAGCTAGTGTTATCTATAATAATTAAAAATTATATTAAAAATGAGATCGTAAAATATTTTATATTATGTTAATCTATAATTAAAAGAATTGAGATTTGAATAATATAAATGGATAGAGAAATAAATTGTGTTTGTTGACTTTTATGTGTGTTCGAATTGCAATTAGAAATACTGTTATAAATATTAATTTTTATTTGTCTCATCGATAACGTAAAAAGAAATACGTTTCACATTTTTTAAGTTAAAAATAAGCCCGCCAAAGATCACTTTTAAATTTTCCAGTATTAATTTAAAATATTAAAAACTAGTTCTAGCTATTTTAAATAATCAATATAAAATTTGCAATTTTACTACTTTTAGTATCGATGTTGGTATTTAATTTTTAATAGCCTTCGGTTTCTTAGAACATTACAATACTAATAAAATGCATTGACGTCTGTCACAATAATTAAAAAAAAACGATTTGACATTTCGATGTGTAAATTATAATAAAAACTTAAACTATAAGTAATACAAATAAATGTAATTCCTTTTATTCTAAGGTTTCAAAGTCAATAATTCTTAGTTATTTTAATTAATACGTATAACAGATGTATAATATATTTATTAAGTGTATGAGTTAGTAAGAAATTTATTCCTTTCTTTCCTAAGTCTGTTAATTTAAGATAGAAGACTTTAACAAGACCTCTATATTAAGATGATGGGCTGTATATTTTGCATTATTTGTATTCGGCCGAATATATTCGGTTCGAGTATTTCAATTTTCTTCAATTATTAAATAGTTATGTTCATGTTAATTTTCTTATTCAAAAATTCCAGTTCATGTTACGAGTATACGCGTCAAAACAATGAAAATGGCAAACCGAATAATTTGGCCGAATATCCGGTTTGAAGTTTAAACCGAATAGTAGTATTCGGTGAAACCATAATTGGTCTTTGGGCAAAAGCAACACAAACAACAAAAGTATTTAGAAAGGCCAGTATAGTTAGACCTTTCAGTTAGTTTTGGGTCATGAACATGATCACAAAACATATAGAAGTCAATCTCGTGTATACTTTACTTTGCTTACACATACGCGTGTCTGAAACGAAAGACATTCAAGACAAGCGCTCATTGTTCCGAAGTGACCCGAGATGAATGAATGTTGTCTATGTGTGTGTTCAAGAACATGTTCATACATATTATTAAAATAAATAATTTTTATTTTCAAAATCGGATTTATTTATGCACAAAACGATATCATGCTAAATATTATAAATACACGATTCAATGAATGAAATAAATAAATATTTTGGGACATTTAACGCCTAGTCCTAAACTAAGCAAAGTACTATGGAAACAAGATGACTGATAGTCATACTTAAACATACTTTTTTGTAAATACATACTATAGATAAATAAACACCCAGACAGTAGAAAATTACAATGTTCATCACATCATAAATTTCTACTCGTGGGGATCGAACCTACACCCGCCGGCATAAGACCATATCTTATTCTGAACCCTTACCTATATGTATACCAAGTTTCATCATAATCGGTTCAGTAGTTTTTCATGAAAGAGTATCAAACATACATTCTCATAAACTTTCGCATTTATATTATTAGATATACTCTTATATTAATACGTAGCCGTCTTTATGTTTCGTCATACAATTGTTTTGTTTATCTTGTAACTGTATCCCCAACGGATGTATCTTTAATGATAATAATAAGCTATTTTATTGTGGGAACTATTGGTGTTCGATATATTTGAGAATGATCGTTAATTTTTATGTGTGTTTATGTTATAAGAAATTATTGTTTGTTTCTTTATATATAAAAATATATTGTAATTGTAATGTTGTTTTTGTGTAAAAATTTTTACACCGTAATCAAATTTCATCAAATTCACTGATTTTGACAAATTCAAGTTTTTTACTCAGTTTGAAATTATTCGTTAGATTTGTATGTTTGGACTCAGTCACCCAAAAACGATGCATATTAAAAAAGTTCAGGTACATTTTTCTAACTTGACTCTTATTATCTTATACATTCGCAAACTCGATTAATTATCAATATGCGGATATAAAAACAGACATACATACATAATAGTGAATGGTAACTCTACTCTAATTGATACATCAGCCGTACGATTGTTTACAATAGCAATATTATGGATACGATACTCCGCGTGGGACGAGTTATAGGCGGAACGCGATTTTTTATGAAAAAAATGTATTGAAAATATCTTTTGAAAAAAAAATTGCAAATATATTTTGAAAAAGATAATTGCAAATATATTAAAAAAAAAACACAGTGCAAATATATTTTTTATTAATCAAATGTTCGAGAATAGTTTGAAAGAGAATAAAATATTTATATGTTTGCGTCTTAAAATTAGTATAAGGAGGGAAAAAAATTAATACAATAATATGTCTTAATAAAGAAAACTAATTTATTTAACGAATAGATGTAATAACTTATTTCTGGCTATAACTCTTCAGGACTTCTCTTTCTCTTGAGTTCGATTTAAGTAATGGTGAATTTTAGGAGCTGACGACTCAAGTGACTCGGACTACCTGCAGTTTTTTACTTATGAGTTTCCATTTATTACAGACAATATAAATGTTTTATTATTCAAACTTGAAGACCAGCAAAGACAGTCAAAACTTATAAATAAGAGATCATAACCTAATTATTCCTAAGAATATAACTGTTCCACTAATTATTGTAATTTTAATAATTCCATTTTTTCTCTCAAAAAATCAAAAAATCAAGACAGAAAAAACTTATACCTAAGAGATCATAATCTAATAAGTCCTAAGAATATAACAGTTCCACTAATTATTATAATTTAATAATTCCATCCAAAAGAAGAAAAAAATATTGAATACTTTCGCTCATACCTTGTCCCACACTCCCACCACTCGTCTCCCTCCAATCAATTCTAAACCCTACCCCCTTCAATTAAAGCACATTTTCCATCGCTGCCACCGTGAGAAAATATGCCGAAGTCTCAATTTAAAAGCTTATCGCCATAGGAAATACGAGGATGTATTTTTATAGCGATTTTTAATTTTTTCTCAGAACTAGACGTTTCTGCTGAGTCTATGAATGGAAAGTTTTTTTCGCTATTTTTAACTCGCGAAGGAAAGCTAGGAGTTGCAATTTTGTTAAGCAAATTATGATAAATTGTTTTATACTGTTTTCTTAAATTTTTAAGTTTCCGAAATTACAATAAAATTTTAGTTAATTTAGACAGATTTCGTCATGGACTTGTTCTGTTAAGTTTAAAGCAATTTTAGGGTAAATTTTGTAGATTAATTTTAAAGTACGATAATTTAAGAAGTTCTAATAATAAACACATTTGAGTTGCCTTATACATTTAAAGGCAGCGTTTCATGTTTTCAAAAATTGTAAAATTTCACAAAACAATTATCGAAAATAGATCATAAAAACAGGAGTTATTGCTAAAAACTACATACAAACAAAAAAACATTGACCTCTATCCAAAACGTCAAACTTTGGCTCACATGGTAAAATCTTTCGATTACTGAAAAAAGAAAAAGATAATACCGTCCCGCTCGCTCCTATTGCGTTGTCCCTTTCTAACGATACATGTGTTTCCCGCGTGTGTTTTTTTTCAATATCAATGGGTTAGATTGTGGTTATATTACTAAGAAGTAATCTATACCGATATGCTAATTTATGTATGATCGTAATGAAGAAATTTATGAATTTTATTGCAATTATTCAAGCAAAGTAATTTACACTAATATTATTATTGTTTGTTTTTTTTGGTTGTAACGAAAATACTCAAAAACTACGGGTTCGATTTTAAAAAATCTTTCTCCATTCAAAAGCTACATTATCCACGAGTTACATAGGCTATATTATAGGTATTATAACATTATGATACGGGAGCGAAGATATTTTTATAAATAAGACATTTTGTACTGACTGATATAATCAAAGATCGAAGCAAATGTATCTCTGAATTCATATGTATGTCTATACAGATATACAGACATAAGAAATGACATGACATTAGCTCGAACAGGTGACATCCCGTAATGATCTGAATGATATTTAGCACTCTGTATTTTTAGACGGCACTGTTTTAGCATACGACACGATTGCGACACGACATGTCGGAATATTAAAAAAATCGTATATTTTAGCTTAATATCGTTTTCATAAAGGTTAATTAATATAATTTGCAATTAATTGGCTATGTTATATCGAGATGACCCTATTGGCGCAGTGGATACAGCAATGGTCTTTTACGCCGAAGGGTGTGGGTTCGATCCCCACGAGTAGAAAATGATGTGATCAACATTGTTTTCTACTGTCTGGGTGTTCATTTATCTATAGTATGTATGTATTTACAAAAAAGTATGTTTAAGTATGTCTATCAGTTCTCTAGTTCCCATAGTACGAGCTTTGCTTAGTTTGGGACTAGATGGCGTGGTGTTAAATGTCCCTGAATATTTTTTTTATTTGTTTTCTTGTAATATCTCTTTTTTTTCTTTTATTTAATTTTGATTTAAATTCAGCTTCTGTATTACATGCAATAAAAATATCAATAAAACATATACTAACAGAAATATTGCATACAAAATGTAGTGTATACTCTAAAAGTGATCCCAGTCCATAATTCCATTAGAAATTAATACAAATAAAGCACAATCGAATTCACCCAATTGACATTATTTGACATATAGATACGTTTCGCGTACCACTTGACATTTAACCTGGCATCCACTCAAACGAACCATTGGCTTAGCGTAAGCTTTGACATTCAAATTTTATTTGTTTTGTTGCATAGTCTCGCCCCGCGGTTTTACCTGTAACTTCTGATCAACGCCGGGATTAAAATTAAAATCCTTAACTATATGTCTACAGAGTTTCATCATAATCGGTTCAGTAATTTTTGAAAGAGTAAGAAACACACACACACACACACACATTTATAATATTAGTATGTTTTTTGATAAATTTTAAATTTTTGTATCCGCATATTTCACGTTATCGAAACAGTCATTTTGGAAATGCGAAAGCTTGTGACGATGTATCCATATTTGTTACTCTTTCACGCAAAAACTACTGATCTGATTATGATGAAACTTGGTATACTTATAAGTAATGGTTTAAGTTATAGCCTTTTTATCCCGGAGTTGCCACGGGATCAGAAGCTATGGTGAAACCGGGAGGCGCGGGTAGTATTAAATAATTCAAGTGAAATAAAATCTGTGTAGGGACATCATCAATAAGTCGAATTGACACATCCAAAAATATATTTCCGTGGGGTGTCGTGTACATCTGAATGTTGGCATGGTGACCATGGTTTTAGTGAAATTAAATATTAAATATAAATGTAATATGAAATAATGTTAATATTAAATAATGTTAACTTTCCATTTTTGCATTTATTTTTCCTAAAATTTGAAAAAAAATTGGAGCAATGATGAATCAAATATGATGAAATTTGGTATACATATAGGTAAGGGTTCAGAGTAACATAGGACGGCGCGGCTAGTCTATACTGCTATTGTAAAAAATAATAATGATCGATTTGTTTGTATTGAATGCTCTCCGAAATAAATGAACTAATTCGGATGAAGTTTGTAGAGAGATTCTTTGAAACCCGAGGAAGGACATAATATACTTTTTAACCCAAAAATCCTACGGGAACAGGTGATATACGCGGGTGAAACCACGAAGCTCAGCTAGTAATAAATAAATAGGTAGTCGAAGGACTTCTCGAATAATAATAATATTTCTACTTTCAATATAATTAAAAATTGCATTTTGCTTCTGTTTTTATTTGTCTCTTACATTAAAATATCATGGTATTCCTACAAGGGGAAAAAATATTGAAATGTCATATATCGTTTACCGATGTTCCCCTCGCCTGAAATACCACTGAATTGAATAAGTAATAAAATATTAACTGTTTTTACGTAAAACTGCTAGACATTTTTTGGTGAACTTTAACATCTTAACATTAATCATTATGTAATTTAGGATCTATTATTTAACAAATAATAATATTCTTAAAACCATTTTAATATTATAAAGCGTACTATTTTGTATGCTTTTAATCTCTGAATTTCACCGGTGCAAGCTTGGTCCATTCGTACAATGCTCGGCCTCTCTTTACTGAAGATGTTATGCAGCAGAACTACCCTCTGCCTTCTACGACACCCACGGGTAGAAAAGGGGTGGCAACACATGTATTCAAACCCGTCACCACACGGGTAAGCTAAACTATCTATCAGCTGAAACAGACACAACTAGTAAAGAAAAGTTATTTTTTATTCACATACAAGCACTACCAATAACACAAACCATAACAAATATATCAATATAAAACTAGACATAACACACATTAAACAACATTACAAAATAAATATGTAACAATAGGATGAAAAAACATACAATAAAATAATCAATGAACAAATTTTACGGTGAACAAAAACAAAAAAGTAATAATAAACAAATTAAAATAAATAAAATAGTAAAGTAATAGTAAAATAATCAAATTAATACTACATACTCCATTTACTATTAATAATACACGTAATAAAATATCGCAAAATTATCATAACCGAAAACTTATATCAAACGATATCAATCTATGACTTATGCCTCACTCCCATAAACAATTTTTTTTTATTTCCTTCCCGCGCTTTTTACCGCCACAATTATGTCAACTGTTTTAGATCCCTAATGAATAATAAATTGTCTAATTATTATCCCCACGGGTGTTGTTTGATATATTTATAATTTATTTTAAAAATAACACGGCCTATCTCTGTAATTTATCTATAAGTTGTGGCGTCAAGATGGCGGCCGAACATTTTTATGATTAACTGACAAAAATTGGTAATTAGATGTTTTAAAACTTTAAATGGTTATTGTTTTGTCAAAACAGCAAGTTTTTGTATTTTTCCTCAAAAACTTTTAAAGAAAAATATTGTTTCCTTTTTTTCATAAATATGTTAAATAACATTGTTTCTACCTTAGATGTTTTACAAGTAGTTTACTAAATTAGTTTCTTTCCTTTATTAAGGGTTTCATCGCTCTGATAATTTCACGGGAATCAATAAACAAACATAACAAAAAATCGAACTTAATGCCTTTTAGAGTGATAACTTATACAATGCTCTTCACCATCCCTGTCATATAAGATACTAGTTGTTCCGTGTGGCTTCGCTCTATAAATATACTCCTAAGCCTTCTTCAATTAATGGTCTATCTAACACAAAAACATGTACCAATCTAACCAGTAGTTCCTGAGATTATCGCATATCGCATTATTACGAAAACCGAATAGAATTCAAATATTGATCTTCAGAATTACTGAATATTAATAATCAGTAATTTAGTAGTTCTGAAGATGGTCTTCGAATCCGGTCTAATTTGTAATTAAATAATTTATTTTATGTAGAAAATAACTGTGGAACTAGTATTTTTTTACAAATCAATCAAGATGCATTTCCATCAAGAGGTAACGATACAAAATATAATTCAAATACTTGACATTACTATCTATTTACATAGATCCATACTAAAGAATACACAATTTACTATGTAATAATACTAAAGTTTCCGAAACCGAACTAAATATGAAAACTTTGTAATAGTCCTAAAATAATTGCTTAAATGGCATCACACCTGCTGGTAATATATAAACCGATGTACCGATTGGGACCGATTATCGGATTCCGATTAGTAACGTAATATTTGTTAATTGACTCGATTGGCGCAGTGGTTATACCAGCTAGAGGGTGTGGGTTCGATCCCCACGAGTAGAAAATTATGTGATGGATTGTAACTTTCTATTGTCTGGGTGTTGATTTATTTATGTATGTATATACAAAAAATATGTTAAAGTATGTGTATTAGGTGTCTAGTTTCCATAGTACAAGCTTTGCTTAGTTTGGGACTATGTGAAATGTCCGTGAATATTTATATTTATTTATTTGTCCATAAAAAATATATATCCTACTAATATTATAAATGTGTTTGATTGGATTCTCGTGTGGTAGAGCCGCAACTATTGAATCGATTTTGATGACATTTCGTTTACAGATAGGTTATTAACTGAAACCTTTTACTGGTCGAATTTTATAGTTAAAGATCATATTATTTCTCAAACAGTATCAATTTTATGCAAACTGTATATTTATGTTAGATTAAAGAAGCTATGTTTTTCTTAATGTCACTCCAAAATTTCCACTAAAGAGGTTACTAACAAAAAGTTATAGATGTCAAGAACAATCTTTATTACTCTATGAAATTGTTTATGTCAATTTGGGTGACGTTGACATTTTTATTGCTTTCGGCCGCCTTTAATATATCTACGCGGATATTGATCTATGTGATATTCGATATTGTAAAGAAATGTTTGTTTTATGTTAATTTTAACACGTTTTAAACATTCCTATCTTGTTATTTTTGATGGTTGTCGAGTCACTTTTTTCTCAAATATTTTTTATAGCAGCCAATTCGTTAACACGTAAAACCGCACACAAAGCTAAAAGGAGTACATACAATGTGCACTTAGCTTTACAAACAGAGGTAACAAAAAGCCATCAATCAAACTGCAATGAAATAATCGAATTTCCGAACGTCGAGTGCAGTTCAAAGAGCAAACGAGAAACCACAACAGATTAAAAAAGATAAAGTTCGGAAATATGACTAATATCTGGCACAAAGTTGAGTGTCGATAACGCGTCTATGGCAACAAAAGGAAGACGCGGGAACGAGGAATTCGAAAAAGGAACGCTCCGAATGCACGTTCGAATTTCGACGGCATAGATACGAATTTTAGATTTGGAATGTTTTCAAACGACACACATTTACATTTCGCGTATCGATATCTCTTCATTTCGTCTGTGGTATTTCGATAGGTTTCATTCGATGTTGTTTCGTTGCGATTTCAAATGATTTGACTTTTCGTTCCGTATTACCATTCTGTTCGTATTGAGTAACATTTGCGTCTTAAATTCAAACGGAAAACTTGTGTTTTAAAAAATATTTTATAGCTTGCGACCTCTTTACAAGCTATAACTATAATTCTTCGTTGACTTTAACACAGCCACTAGTATCTAACTCTGATAGCCATTAAAAGTAAAAGCGTCATCAATTCCTCGCTTTCCGATAAAACTTTTACAATAAAATAGGGCAGGTGCTCAATACGTAAACATGGCCACAAATTTATCGCCTCTATAAAGTATCAGATTAACCTTTGAACCTTATTAAGGGGGGATAAAGGCTTTTTTATTTGAAATCTATCGTTTCGTGACTAAGTTTGACAGTTCGCCAATCGATGATTTTATTTGACACGATTCTTGTTTATGGTTTTTGTTTTTGAAAAAAGTTTTTCAATCGATAGTTTGTACCATAATGTAAGGCTGTACCGTTAATATTCTTAAAAAAACAACCAAATTCTAGAACTTATAATAGCAATATTCTTGTGTAATTATAACAATGTATTTTATGAAATTAAACATGACTCGACTTATAAGTGCAAAAGATTTATTGAGTCAAAATTGCATGTAAAAATAAGAAAACACAAATTTAGTTGCTTATCAAACTGGCCACTAAGTAGCCGTGTGACGTCATCGTAATAAAACATATTTAAATTATAACTGTGGCGGTCATATCAAGTCCCACATTTCAAGGAAGTTTTAAAACAATTAAGAAAGTGCTGTAACTAATAAATATAGTAACACACGACACATTTACAATTCAAATTCAAGTTATTTTCAAGGATTTATTTAATGTTTGAAAAACGTTGAATAATTACGTTTGTCGAAAAATAGAGTCGTACCGTATAATGGATGGGGACTCACGCGATTCCTTATTAAGATATCGGTATCTATTTTATTGGTACCCTATTTTGAAATTGGAACACTCGTATTCGATTCAATTGATTCATGGCTGCAAATTAATAAAAGTTCGATTTTAGAACGTTGAATAAGGCACTTCGATTTTTAAATTTCAAGATTGTAATTACTGCAAATCTTGAGTTGGTTCAATATTGAATGACACGATTGAATGCAATTTTCCAATTTCGAATATCATTGGCTAAATTGTAAGATGATATTGAGAGCGTCGTTCGATTTTTAAATTAAGCGTTATAATTCCTTACAATGATTCATAATCGTTCGATGTATGAATGTTATCGTTCAGAAATGTTCTTTTAAAAGACGTTTACATTAGTAAAATCACTTGGCAAGCTTTTATCATAGAAAGTACGAATGCGTTAATAAGGCTCGTGTGACCCGACTTGTTATCTATCGCATCTGGCCTCCCCTACTAATGAATATTAACTAATAAACTGTTGTGTAAAGCCAGTTCAAGTGGGAATTATTTCTATTTGTATGACTCATTTAATGCCACAGGAACATAATATATTTGACGGGTTGCGATAGTAATGTGATTGATAATGGTTAAAGGTGATAATGTGATACTTGCTGATTTGTTTACTCGATTGGTTTGGGTTTTGTATGTGTTCATTTACGTGCAAATGGTTTATGAAAGATTGAAACTGTTAATTTTTTTTTCATCTTTATTTAACATTCAAAATAGAAGAATGTTCCATTTTTTTTGTTTGGTTCTTGGTAGTATAGTTTCAAAGCAATCTTAGCGTATCACTTGATTTATTATGACACTGTATCTGACTATCGATAACCACTACTCTTACTCTGTTTAGATTGAAGTAAGCAGAATAATCCTGCGCTGGATGCAAGAATTCAGAGT
>LQNK01000258.1:134257-147419 GCA_001586405.1 Phoebis sennae | reverse complement strand
TTCCCTTGTTTTTCTTGCACTAAAATTGGTAAAAATCTCTACCTAACTATATACACCCATTTTTGTATATTAATAATTATCTGACTATCTTTATATCATATTCTATTTATTAGGCAACCATTTTTGCGAAATATTTACTTAATTAATATATTAACAGTTTTTTTATTAATTAAAACATTTATTACTAGCTGATCCGCGCGGCTTTGCTCCCGTAGCATAATGTTATATACATAATGTTATATAAAATATACCCCATGTAACTCGTGGATAATGTAGCTTTTTTTTAAAACCAGTCCAGTAGTTTTTGAGCATATTCATTACAAACAAAGTTTTCCTCTTATATTATTGTAGATTATATTAACAGCAAAATTCGCGGGGTATAACTAGTCGTAATAACAGTATAATTCAAGCTATTGTTATAATGATACAGTGTGTTTATAATTTGTCAATACGAGTGAACCCGGGTTAAAGATCAAGGCAATACACCTTGAATGAATGCTTTGATTTGACTACTAAGTTGTTTTCGATGCAATTATAAAGGGCGATCTTTTTGCACCAAAAAAGTATGAATATCGGAAATTATTAAAAGAATCTAAATTGATTTTAGGGAAGTAAATCTACATTTAAATGACATAAAAATATTTATTAAGTCGATATTAATTATTTGCTGATTTTAAGGAAGTGAAATTAAATTTAAACATTTTAAAGAATATTTATTAAGTCCATATTTGTACTTCGCATAGGATGTTTAAAAAATACCAATTTCTTCGCATAGGATATTTAAAAAATACCAATTAATCAGCTACTAAGGTCTTTCCTACAATAAGTACCTTGAAAATTACATTAAAATTCAAGGATTATATATCAAGGATTATAATATAAAAGATTCACATAATAAAAACTCATCTGAAGCCAATCCACGAGTTATCAATAGTAATGATAATCCCAATAAATAAAATTGCTACCGTATAACCTATAATGATGGGCCTGGAATCGAACCGGGATACACGACTTTACGATCGGTAATCGTTATTAACTACCGCGTTTTATGTTTCGAAGAAGTGTTTTATACATAAAATTGTATGGTTTTAATAAAATCGGTGGCTTATTTGGATTTTTTTATGTCCGTAATAGTCATAATTATTTGATTTTTTTTTGTTTTGAAGACGGAAAAAATTAAAATATAATTATTTTTAATTCGATTTTCAACCACACCATGTATTTAAAATTTACACCACCAGAAAATTTATCAACCTTATTTTTAAATATAAATGTTTACAATTTAAATAAAAAAGGTTAAGCCTTACTTGTCTTAAAAAAATTCAACTTCCATTTTCGGTTTCTTTATGCATACCGCTAATTAGTGATGTGCAAACATTCGGGTGTAATTAATCGATATCGATTTTATCAAACATTTCCCCACTGGCGGAATGCTTAAAGTTCCCACAGCCTTGGTGCAAGAATGTGTCCCGGTTTGGGCAAAAAATACACTTTCCCATGCCATCGACCCTCGCTATAGACTAAACACTTTTCATTCCTGTAGCAAATGTTTTAGAAATTTTATTGGCGACATTTGTACGGAAATATTAATATTTTTTTGTCATTAAAAACGAATTCTGATGTGAGTTTATATTATTCGACGGCATGTTGGAACTTAAAATTTGTATGTATAGTTGATAACATGCTATTTTTAATAAAAAAAAATTACACAATTTTATTGTATTTTACATTATATAACCTCTGAGATTAACTTAAAGTTACGTGCTGGATAAATTATTAATAATATACAATAATTGTTCTTCATTACTTTAGACAACAATGGCTCATAATACTCAAACGCTATAAAAACAACTAAAATATCGACCAATCAAATGATAATTAATTTTTAGGTTACTACGGAAAAAAGATAATTACCCTATTACCGTAAAGGCGCCGAAACGTGGAATCGGCGATTCGAAAAAAGAATCTTAACCTGTATTTAAAAATCGATTGCAACCAAAAAATTGTCACTGACAAATGATGCGGTTGGAATTACGAATTCAAATCTTCGAATTTCGAACAAAAACTGCCATTAACCGGCTTGTTCTTTTTTCGGCTGTCGATGATTTTCGGGCTAATCGTGTTTTTTGTCGATTGTCGGGCTAATCGATGCATTGGCCTCACTAATTCGATTTGCGCCCCTCCCAGCTCTATAAGTGGGCGGGCCATATCGATTCTTCATTCTAGGTCTATTGCATTAAATAATTAAATCTATACTAATATAAAGCTGAAGAGTTTGTTTGAACACGCTAATCTTAGAAACTACTGGTCGATTTTGAAAATTTTTTTAGTGTTAAATAGCCCATTTATCGAGGAAGGCTATAGGCTATATATCATCCTGATATTCCCACAGGAGCGAAGCCGTGGGTCGCAGCTAGTATTCCATAAGACTACATCTGCAGCAAGCTTTGATATCTAAGCTATTGTAAGACGAACATATTTTAAATATTTTTTTTGGAACTAGTAAAAATCTTTAATATTTGCTTTGTTATATGCAGCTTCTTAAAACAATTTAAATTATATATTCATGTTAATTTCTCATACGAAACGTAAGTAAGTTACGCATTACGTCAGAAGAAAGTTTCTGTTTCAGGTTTGCTCTTATTTATGTCTTTTAAAGTTGTCCAATTCGATCAAAGCCCTCGTATTTAAATCTGAAGTATTTCAAATAATTACGCAAAACTTTGGTCCTTCGAGCCGGAAACGCAGTCTACGTCCAAGTGATTATATATAACTATTTATTGACGATTCGTCAGAGTGTGATCAAAATAATGTTTTTCTACTCACTGGTTGTCCATTCAAAAGTATGTATATAATATGTATGTACAAAAAATTATGTAAAGTTATTTACCATTTACAGTACAGATTTAGCTTAGTTTGGGACCAGGTTTCATTGTGTAAAATGTCTGAGGATTTAGGTAAAATCGATTTTCGGTTAATCGAGTTGAAACTGTCAAGTCGATGTCTCGATGTTTTAATACGAACGTAAAGAATCGATTCTGGCTGATGACGGCCGCTCTGGCCAGTTGAATCATCACGTTGATCGTTTTTTAATGATATTTTTCACAATCGGCTCGATCATTGATGTTATTAGATAGCCTTAAGACACGAATTTTTACTCTCAAACGAATTTCGACTTTAATATACGTGATTTAGGTTTAAATTCGATTGGCAATTAAATAGATTCTTGGTTAATATCTATCATTTGAATGTCTAAGGTTTTTATGAATGGAAGAAATTATGATGAAGTCGATGTATGACCCTAAATCGTTCTAGATATCAACGGAATTAAACTGAAACTGCTTATTTGTTTTGGTTTTGATGCCCATTTCATTTAATTTGCTTTTTTATTTAATAACCGTAGCATAATGTTATATATAGCCTATGTTACTCGTGGATAATGTAGCTTTTGAATGGAGAAAGAATTTTAAAATCGGTCCAGTAGTTTTTGAGCCTATTCATTACCAAACAAGCAAAGTTTTCCTCTTTATAATATACGCGTAGATAAATAGTATATGTTAGTTGTTATGTGCTCTTGATATGTAAATTCGTGGAAAAATCAACAAACTTTCATACGAATTAAACAATTTCTGACCGAAATATTTATAATTTAAAGCACCTTTCCAATTTAAATTACAACTGGGACAAGAAATTATCCGTCACCATAAAAAAAAACTCCCAAAGAAAGTTATAGTGTTGGCATATCACGCAATATCGATATCGATAATGGTATATAATTGCGTGGTATCGATATAATTTTATCACAAAAAATTATAAATTTTAAATTGACAGCGACCTTTAGTTACAGTTATTTCAGAAATTGACCTATTTCATTGCGTGTGAAGTTTGATGGATAACGTTCACACGTAGAAATAAGTTGATAACTTTAACATGACATTTTTAATTTAAAAGTCATAAGACAGGTATTTTTAAATTAATTTTGAAATTACGTAATTTTTGTGATCATTTCTAAATATCCATACTAATATTATAAATACGAAGGTAACTCTCTTTATGTCTGCCTGTTTCTCGCCTAAACCACTGCACCTTTTTGGATGAAATTTTGTGCAGAGGTTGTTTGGAACCCGACAATGGACATAGGGTAGTTTTAATCCTGGAAATACCACGACAACGAATCACAGCTAGCAAATTATATGAGCTAAGGAAAGAAATATTTTTTTCACAGCTTTTTCAATCAAATGCCTACTTAAAAAATGACCAACATTTTTATATTTTCAAAGACCATTTTTTATACCTACCTATATAACAAATAAATCTTTGTCACTATACAAACTGTTTTTTCCAAAATACTACTAAAATAATTAATAATCGTTACAGAGACATTCAACAATTACCTATATTTCTTTTGTCTCAAAAACAAATGCGTGGCGTACTGTCAATAAAAAGTAAAATTAATGGTTTCTTATTGTTGAAGTTTTCGTGTGTAACCTTGGACCTTGCTATTATTTCTCAAGTTCTTATTTACGTGGTTATATACTGATTTTGCCTGCGGCTTTGTGTGGAATTTTAGTATATTATGGCCAAATTATATGTATAGTCATTATATATTGTGTAAGCTATATAACTGTATAGTTTCATCCTAATTGGTTCAGTAGTTTTTGCGTGAAAGAGTAATTTACGTCTACAATTAGTAGTATAGGATATTGAATAGATACTTAAATTGTTAAATACATATTTTATACTAGCTGCGCCTCAGGGCTTCGCTCCCGTGGGAATACCGAGACAGCCTATAGCCTAATATATATTCCTCGATAAATGGGCTATCTAACAATAAAACAATTTTTCAAATCCAGTAGTTCCTGAGATTAGCGCGTTCAAACAAACAAACTCTTCAGCTTAAAAAAAATCCAACAATAGCAAAATTTATTCAACTAATTGTTCAACACGTGAACTAAATTATTAATCGCAATAGTGACGTGCGCGTATCGATTAATTGCGTATCGATAGAACCGCCCGGATTCCGATCGGGGAAGATTTACGGCGACATTACCGGACGTTAAGTGATGTAGCTAACTGAAAGGTTAATTGGGCACGTCTAAAATAAAATACGTCGTAAATATATCGGCTTGATTCGATAAATGTTAATCCGGTACTCGCGCGAATCTAATTTGCGATAAGATAACTGTCTCAGTAAAAGACATATGGATATTTATATTTAATGTAATAATAAAATCTATACTAATATAATAACAAGACTTTATTTTAATGCTATAATCATCGTAACCATTTGAAAAATTATTGCTTATTATGATTGGTAGGTTTATAACCGTTTATGACCTATGAACAGCATGAGAAGTATCATGAGGCCTGTATTCCCATCCCTTTCCTCTCCCATCATTATCCTCTCCCCTTCCTTCATCTGCGACACTTTGATATTGTAGATGTTCATGGGCTGCGGTCAGTCACTTAACATCAGGTGAACCGCATGCTCCGCTTGCCTGCTGTTACATAAAAAATTAAAACGCTAGCCAAAAAGTGTTTCAAATTTCTGAATAACACACCTAATATTTAATGTAATTTATAATCGATAGCTTGTATTGTTCTATAGAAACTAGCAAAACAAACAGTTTCAAAGCCAGCCAAGAGTTAATAAATACAATCAAATCTTTATTCTCCAAGTATTGTAGTTCACGAGCGGGTGAGAGCGATCTGCGTATTGTGACGGCGATACAACATACACATATAATTACACGAAAATAACCCTTAATACAATAGCAATAAGTGCCATGAGAAATGTAATTAAAGTAATACTGCACTGTTTGACAGATATCTATCGGACTTCGCGAATACATTGTATGGTTAGCAATTTCTCAGTCGCTTCTTTAAGCTTATTTCAATACGAAAATTAGTGTAATTACGGTACAAAACATGCTATTTTCGTCATCAAGACGTTACTAGTATTGTTCAATAGGCCTTGGTATTGAATTTTCAGCAAGTTACATAACAAACAAAATAACAAACGACTCAGTTAATATAAATAGTAATTGGCAGTAATAGTGCCATTAACACCGAATAACGAGCAACCGGCTTATACGGATTAATTTATTTTAGTTACAAACTCAGCATCTTCAATAAATTCCACGGGCGGAGCAAAAAAATTGATTACAAGCGGAAAACAATCTTCAAGACGAGAGTAATAAAAAACGTATTAAACGACTAGTTTACGTTTTTGCAGACGTTACCGAGTGGTATAAGAGACGTCCATTGTTCGTGAACGATACGCATCGTATTTGAAATTGCTCGCACGCTTACCCGCCGTCACAAGTAGCCTGAGAAGCTACGACTTCATAAAACCACGAGCAAATACAATGCCACGTACTCTTTCGCAACTGTCAAGAAAGCCCAACAATCCCCGGCTAACGTGCCACGTCTTACATCACTATTTTGTTCGAATTTTAAACCCGAAAGCTCCACATTTAAAACTTTATACTGGCGATATATTTCAATTTAATCTTAATGGCTGGAAGACAAAATAACCGATTATTAATGACTACAATGCCGATAGAAACAACGGATTTCACAATCTGCCGTTTTTCACTTTTGACGTGCCCAAGCAGCCGTTCGATCGAAAACATTTCAAATTTAGAACGCATATTCGAACTCTTTCAAAAGACGTTCTAGAATCGAAAACAGCGATTAGTTTTAAGTGTCGTTCGAACTTTTAAAAATATGTCGCTCTCGGATTTTAAATTTAAATATAAACCGGGAGAATGCGTTCTATTTCGCCTCCACTTTACGATGTTTGTCATTTAATGATTTTCGTTACGAAACTTTTAGTGTTATTATGAATTTATTGGGTTGTTCAATATCGAGCAAGTCGGAATCGACTGCGGAATGCGTCGTTTGAAATAATTCCAAGTACATTCTTGGAGCAGATAAAGAAAATTGAAATTAATCAAGTAAGAGATATGTATAGATGAAAGGAGATAGTATGGGAATGGTTGAGGTGTATTCGTGTGCAATTTGGTTGGTCCCGTGGATTCCTTGAAGGCTGACGTTATAATTCCTCGTGGAAGTGACATCGGATTTGTATCGGTGACGCTCGTAATCTGTCATGGCGGACTGTCATGCCGAACCGTTTGGTGACATTCTTCGGATGATCCACCTTAATAGATGACGGTTAATTGGTTGCGATTATTTTTATAACTCGTAAAGGAAACATTCAGTAGTTCTAAAAATCAAGTATTCAATATTTAATTATTTGTAACAAATATTTGTCTTGATTGACCATCTTTCAATTATAATGAAAATTAATCAATAAATATTAGACTTAATATTGTACCTACCACGCGATTTTTTCCAAACATAGCAAGGTTGGATCTAAATAAAATTTTATCAGCTTTCGTATAAGATTGTTTACGTTACAAACTGATGTTACTAAGGAAGTGCATAGTTTTGTAATGTTTTTGTTTACGTGTTATTCTAGTGCCCCACTAACACTCACCGAGTTGGCACGGCGAAGACATTAACGTATTCACAAATTTTCTTTTAAACTATTATTTCATATATTTCAGCATCATCGGATAAGAAAAATAGCTAAATTAATTCATAATAATTATATCCGTTCAGTTAGTATTAAATGCACTTTTAACAATAATTTTTTAAGTGTCAGCCACATAGATTTACGGATAAGTTTTATTAGCCTATCAATTTCTCAGTATTTCTTCATCTCTGACAGTTATACATATTAGACTAGCTACAAGGATTTACATCAATTGAATCAGCTTTAAAAAAGAACTTTAAAAAAGAGACTAATTCTAAATTTAAACGAGCATCGATTCCCTCCAATGGTGTTCGATTTTCGAAATACGAAGTGCGTTCGGAAATAGCGCGCGACAGCTGAAAGACGACATCGGACCGTTTTTTTATTACCTCCTTCGTGTTTATGACCAGTGCATGAACTTTTTTTCTCTGTGATCGGATCTCCTATTTCTGATATTTAAATTTAGAGTTTATATCTCACTGAATTCCGCATAGCTACATATTTGATTTTATTGCCAGTTGTTAAACTAATCCGACGTCGCCGTTAAAGAAGCTTATAAGTAGTCATTCGGGCCATTTGATTTGTCTATTCAATCGACGATCGATAAATAAGCGATATCCTTTTCAAACGAGGTCACTTATTAAATGAATCTATAATCGAAATTCGAGCCTACTATATTCGAATTAACGATCGGGTTGCCGTTCCTTATTGAAATTAAAAAAAGTAAAACTATTTGAATTAAGAACGGAAATCAACCGTCGCGCGCGATTGTGTGAAGTGTGAAAGGATCGATTCAAAATGGGGGTAGTTTTGTTAATCCCTTCTGCTATCGACATTTTTTAAGTCGTATTGTTTTAGAGTGCCATAATAGAGGTTGTGTTTTGCATATGCATATTGGTTGTACAAAAAAGGTTTGCTTATTAACTAATAGGTTTTAGACTATGGGCTTAGGCTTTCATATCTACGTCACTATTGGTATTACGGTTAACTGCTTCTTAGTCATACAAAACAAAACAACAATAAAAAAACACACACACACATACTTATAATATACAACAGGAAGAAAATAACATAGCTTATATTATAATTTGTCATTGAACTTCTATTTAATTATTACATAACAGCAATACAAATAAATATCCACTTTAACAATGTTATAAAATAGTGGAATAAAAATTGTTTATTTCGATTAAATCGGTCTTGATTTTTATAAGCTACGAGTTTGAAATAATAATGAAATGAAAACCGATAAAATATAATTTTATTGTCTTTGAACACGTAATGAAGTCAAATTAGATGTGTTGGACCTCAAGTAGGCCATAAAACGACCATAAAGCTTAGTTTAATGTAAACTATTTTATTACGGTTTTATAGTTATTTATCGATTTTTCCTTTTTTTAGCTTTATGAAATTGGGAGTTAAATTAACGTGGCTATCCAGATGTTTAATGTTCTCATATTATGTTTAATATTAGTTGATAACCAATTATTTTTTAAATATACAGTTTTTTAACGGAGGCCCGCCCTGACTCCCATCTTTATCCAATTGAAATGGATAGATAAAAAAATATAAATACAAAAATATTTTTAATTACGACTTCGTACCATAGATTGATTACCTATACGCAAACACACAAAATTCACACCTTATTAGGTATGTTTGTATTAAAACCAGTCTATACTAAAGCAATCTTATTTACTTTCAATAATAGTTAAATGTTGATCTCAACTGTATTATTTTTGATTGGAATTTTACGTCTCTTAATCTAATTCAATAGGCATAAAGTAAATTGAAGCCCGTTTTAATTTTACGGCGAAACCCGCATTATAAGATATGTATTGAGCTCCTTTATCATGGCGATAAAATTTAACTGTAATTTCATTTTTATCGTTTCAGGTAATTATCGATGGCAACACTACTCAGTAAGTCATAGACAAGCTTGATTTAAAAATAGAACTAGAGGAAAATATTTGAAAATCGAATTCTTATCACCAATAAAACCGATACATTCCACAGCATTTGAAGGGGACGAAATAGCAACAGAGAGACATTTTTTTAACTTTATCGTCCTCCGGATGAATTTTGAATTTAGAACAAAACGAGATCGAACAAATGCCCCCAACTTTGGCGCGTTTCCCGCGCGAAAATTAATTATTAATTTGTTTCCATTGCCCGACTCTCTCGGGGTGGCATATGTCTGTCTTTTTTATTTTTCAATTTATTTTTAACGCTTCAATAATGATAAAAGGTAATTTGTATCAATTGTTTCGGTTTTATTAGCACTTTTTTCTATTGTCTATGGCCTTGCTTTGGCTTTTTGAATATCGAATTTAATTGATATCTCTTTCGATGCGATGCGACAAACTTGAGATCGACGTTCTTTTTTTACTTTGTTGGAATATGTCAACATAATATATTTGTGTGTTTCGTCAATTTGTCTCCGGCGGGATTGTAGGAAGATCAAAGGCAAGGAGATAATACTAGCGGAGGGAACCGATTTTTGTTCACTCTTCGCCCTCCAGTCGCTCCAGAGAGGTAGATGTAAAATGATACGGATTATCAATTGTAAATTGTGCATAAAGATCTCTTGTGGTAATTAAATTCGTTAATTTAATGTCCCTTCTTGAATTAAAGTTTTCAACGCATATCTTGTTTAATATACAATTTAACTATTTTAAAAAAAAAGTTAATTTTGGTATATTTTTTTAAATTTATTGACATTTCTATCAACCGAATACCCAAAATATGACGATTCTTAATTTGAATAGTATTCTTCAATTGTAAACAAAAGTACCATATCCATTTGTCCCGCAAAGAACGCCATCCGCAAATCCGTCCAAAACCATAGATAAAAGCGTCAATTGCTCACAAGTAAAAAGTTCCGAAGTTCACCGCATCTTACATCTTGTGTTTACAAGCCGGTAACTCCCCCTGACAAAGGTGAAGTGCTTAATATATTTTTTTCGCAAACGGATCACGTTCAGCCTTAAGTGAGCCATCTTTGTTTCCCCCGCGATTTACGCGCGCAATTTTCGAACGCTTCATTGATTCTTGTCTATGCGCTGTTTGAAAATGGAATACTTTTATTGCGCTGTTAAAATTTTAATGGCGATGTCGATTCGAATTTCAAATTCAATTTTAGAAGGCTTACGTTTTGAAATTTTAGTTCGGAAATGTTTCTTAATTTGACTTCGATATTTTCTTTGGTATCTCGAATTAATAATATTACACCTATTGATCGTAGACTTGCCCTATTACTTTCTTTTTGCCATATACTCCTTTCCACAAAGCTTCTAGTGTTACGGTTCCCATAAACTCACATGACTCATGGTCCTATGATTTTTATTAAAAAAATACTTTAACATTTTTTTACCCAAGGTTTTTTAAATTTATACTTCGTGACACCTCTTAAAATAAATAAACATTCTGGGACATTTAACACTACGCCATCTAGTCCCAAACTACTATGGAGACTAGATAACCGATAAACACACTTTTTTTTTTGTAAACACATACAAACTATAGATAAATAAACACCCAGACACTAGAAAATTACAATGCTCATCACATCTTACTACTACTACATTTACTCTTGGGGATCGAACCCATAGACCATTGCCCCATCCACTGCGTCACTGGTCATGTTGGTAGTTCGTCTTTTTTTAATTGACTTGTCCTATTAAATACTTTTTAATACGAAAGCAATCACGCAAGTATCCCGTGCAGTCAATTGCCGCATTATCAGATAATACTGATCAATCCTTTGTGATGGCGATCGTTAGTCAATTGAGATCGATTTAGATTCACTGGCCCACTTCTGTTGTGAGCTATGGATTTTGATTTGAAATTGCAATATTTAAACACCCTTTATAACCTTGATATTTTTTGCGTTTCTACACCATGTATAAGGTAACGGAAATTGATTGTTTGTTATTTAAACATCCTGTATCTTCACAGACTTGGCAATGTAAGTACATAAGCAAATGTACTTTCATATTTTTTGCGTTTCTACACCATGTATAAGTTAACAATTGGAAATTGATTGTTTGTTATATATACAACATCCTGTATCTTCACAGACTTGGCAATGTAACATAAGCAAATATATGGAAGCATTGTATAGTTTACTTTTCACATAAATCAATTTGTCATGGTAATAGACGTTTAGCATTACATGTGTATAATTACAAACAAAGTAATAACTGTAAACATCACTGATTGATTATTCATTAACTTTGAGTCATAGACTATAAATAAAAGTCAACCGATGTAATTCATTCGCCTATAAAACAACAAATACTTATTTAAAATGTTCACACAAAGTTTAATACAACAGTAAAAAATTGCACGTCTTGTTAAACTTAAAAACTTGTAAACAACGCGACATTTTCCGCTACTGTTTAAAATTAACTGTATCAAACAATAACCGATCAGTAAATCAATCAGCCTGGCATTGAGTGGTCATTAAAAGTTATTCCGTTAAAAAAAACCTCGATAAAGGATCGAATTTGCGCGTCGGCATGTGGCGGCGAGATGAAAGGAGCGATTTTGACAATTAAAACGCTGCGCATAGCATTGTCCTCTCCGGGCGTGTCCTTGGCAGGAATTTGACGAACCGGTTTGATTTGCGAATGTTTTTCAGTTTAATAACATTTAAACTACACACTGGCAACCTTTAAAAAATAATTTCGAAAATGGAACGCTTGATTGCGCTCGCCGCGAATTCGAAATTTAAACGAATATGTCATATTTTTATTCGAAATTTGAACATGGCATTCTTTTTTCGAACTCGATTTTACTGCCTATCCTAACATTAAAAAAAATGATAGAGTAGTAAAAACCTATCAACGGGCGATTAAAACGAAAATTAAATGGAACAGGATGACCAATAAATATTATATTAATAATAAAATCGATTCCATAAAACCCATTTCATTTAATGGTTGTTTTCGTCAATCGTTTAAAAATGTCTTGTCCATAGTTCAGTTTTAAGAGATCGTAAAATTAGAACTATCGGCCGTAATATTGTATTTTAATGTAAGATTTAGGGTTGTCGACTCATAATTATTTAATAATATTAAATTTACTCGAACCAAACGCAGTAATATAATGATTAGTACAAAATTTTTCAAAATTTCTTTTAAGGTAGTTCACTAATTTACAATCAATAACTTTAAAAACAGTTTCAAAACTTTTCCAGAAATTTTTTTTTGCGTTTTTTTAATAAAAAATCTTAAATAAAAAAAATTTTTTAGCAGCCCTGATTCCTAGCTAAGGTGGTAAGAGGTACCGTTGACTGTAAGTCACCGTTTTATGGCCTATAAAATTTTAGGACCTATCTATGACGTCACCCGATTGATGCGGTTTAACGACAAAAAACGGTCATTAGATGCCTTTCGAAATGAAAACATAAAATCCTTATCCAATAAATTATCGATTATACTCTATATGGGAGATTATTTTAATAGATTATGTTATTTGGTGTAATTCCGTTTTTAAAACTAGCTTCTGCCCGCAACTTCGGTCGTATTAAATTCGACTAAATATGTAATCCAGCTACTAGCCTATCTGTTTACGAAATTTCAACAAAATCCTAGCTTCTAGAAAAAAACTAGCCCC
>LQNK01000258.1:78270-134244 GCA_001586405.1 Phoebis sennae | reverse complement strand
CCCCTGCGACTTCGCTCACGTTAAATTCCAATAAAGTATCTAATTACCTAGTTTAGCTACTAGCCTATCCGTTTACGAAATTTCAACAAAATCTGTCTAGAAGTTACGGAATGATAGACACACAAACATCCAAACATTCACATTAGTAGAATAACGTTATCATAGTTCAAAGTTACACAACTTTTAAAAGTTTTATTACAAAAGGGTTCAATGTCAAGTTCAACGCACGGACAGACAAACTAACCCAGTAACTTATAGTTCAGACGGATCGCCTAATTATGTATTCAGTATAGATATTAGTATACAGACCTCGCCTGACCTTGGGACGCGATAAGGAACTGCCCTAGAATTCTCCAATCCTATTGTGAATCTCATAAAACAATTAAAAAACTATTAACGCAGTGGATATAGCAATGGGCCATAGTGGATAATGTGGATTCGATCCCTAGTAGAAAATTGTAAGTGATGAACATTGTAATTTTATATATTAAGTAAATTATCAAAGGTATCACGTAAGCTAATAGTCTATCTGTATATGAAATTTCATCAAAATCCGTTTAGCATTTACGGCGTGGTTGACACACATCCAAACTTCCACATTTACAATGTTAGTTTGAACTGTTTGAAAATTATCAATCTCAGCGTTTAAAATTAATTGCCGCACAAATTTTACAACAAACTCATTTAATAACGCATTTTCAAAGATGTCAACTCCAATCCAGACAAACATTAGCCTCTATTGACTGAGCCACAATGACACTTGTTACACTAATCAGACGGCATATAATCGCGTGTCCGATTAGAAATTGTAGAATTTTTCTTGAATCGTCTCCGATCTCGCACGCCGGAGTTTTTATTCGAATGCCGATTATTCTACGTGACGTTCCCACAGTAAGGGTCAGAAAGCCCGCGATGGAATAAGACATTCCTTTTTTGAATTAGCGAATCACCTGTCTAATCGCCGAATTCGGAATTTGAAAATTATAAGATTCTAAAACTGAAATTCGAACGATCGCTTATGACCCTCAAACTGCAATGTTTTGAAATTTGAAAACGCCGAATTCGGAATTTGAAAATTATATTCTAAAACTGAAATTCGAACGTTCGCTTATGACCCTCAAACTGCAATGTTTTGAAATTTGAAATCGCCGAATTCGGAATTTGAAAATTATAAGATTCTAAAACTGAAATTCGAACGTTCGCTTATGACCCTCAAACTGCAATGTTTTGATATTCGAAATCGCCGAATTCGGAATTTGAAAATTATAAGATCCTAAAACTGAAATTCGAACGTTCGCTTATGACCCTCAAACTGCAATGTTTTGATATTCGAATGTCATCGCTCGCTATTTTCGAATTTGGAATACACAGAAACAGAATAAAAATTTCGCAAATAGAATAACGGCAAGACGGCATTATCATAACAAAGTGTCGTATCGGAGTGTTTGCGGTGAATTGACAATCTGACAAATTTACAACCGATCGGGGTGCAAGTGGCCCTTTCGCATGCAAATCGAGGGGTTTCTTGGGATTTTTTCCGTCGGAAATTTCCGCCTATTTTCCCGCTCAACGCACTTTAAGGGGGTTCGGAAATGCGATGATGATACCGGCCCATTGGTTTCGTGTTTTTATTATGCTATTGTTGGTCTGTCAAAGGATGACGTATTTACGTCAGATTTTGGCGCCAACTGAGAATATAATGACATTAATGACGTTTTATATTGTTACGAGACATTTGTTGTTTATGGTGTATTAGCTATGTCTAAGATGTATATGATTGATATCCCAAGTTTGAAGAAAGTCTTAACAAGATAGTATGTTAAATTATTAGTGTCATTCTATTGCTATAGACTATATTTTTGTTACATTTGTTTTTTCTAATAAATAAATAAATATTCAGGGACATTTAACACAACGCAATCTAGTCCCAAACTAAGCAAAGCTTGCCCTATGGATACTGATAGACATACTTTAACATACTTTTTAATAAATATTATTGACACATTAACATTTAATACCCAGTCAGTATCAGTAGATAATTACAATGTTCATCACATAATAATTTTCTACTCGTGGGGATCGAACCCACACCCCCCGCTACAGCCTACAGACCATTGCCACATCCACTGCGCCAATGGGGTTATCAAATTATCTCTTCTAAAAACTCCATTTCCGTTAGACGTTACATGACTATGCTTGTCATATAAATATTACTAGTATTTTTCCGTCAACACCCAATACAGAAATAACTCAAAATAGATCGCCGATAGCTCAACACTCGAGCAGATGCGCGACGTAACTGTCACGGGTTTGATTCCCGTCACCTGTTGCTCCATTAGTGAGCGATATATAATACTATTGAACTGGATTTGATGTTTGTTCAGTTTGATTGTGTAAAAATGGGGTTTAATTAAAAATACACTGTTTTTTAGCAAATAAACTATAGCTAATGTTTTAGATGAAAAATCAAAAACGTATATTTTTCAATAAATTTTCAAACATTGACAATAAATAGTAGGTATTAGACTTGTCCAAATATACTAAATTTCGTGGTTAAGTAGGTACATAAATTGACCATATTACACCTACAGTTTTAATTTATATTTTGTATTGTTACCTCTCGATGAAACTGCATCTTGATTGATTTAAACAACATTTATGGTTGTGTGCTATACAAGTATACAACACACTTCACTAGCAAAAAGTTTTTTAACAAATCAATCACCTAGTATAGTTTTTGTATAAATATTAAATATCCAAAAAATCCCAAATAAATTTCACATAGAGTCACCATAATTCGAACACAAACGAAACAGTCCTAACTTCATCAAACATGTATCAATAAAAATGCCCAAAACGTCCCAAACGGAGACTTTTAAAAGTATCCAAATGATCCCAAAATTTCCCCATACACGGTCACCCTACGCAATCGAAAGTCCCAAATATCCCAAGGTAGGGTCACAATAAAATGCTTCGGTCAACCGCACTCAATAAATACCTCATAGTTACTTGACCGGCTTCCGACCCTTGGGCTTTCAATGTTTGATGCGAATTACAACTATTTGATTTAACTTTTGATGGGTGATAAATATTGATACAAAATTATCATCTTTACACACTATACTATTTTATTTATTTACCCATCTCTAAAACTTTGACCCGATTGGCGCAGTGGATGTAGCAATGGTATGACGCTCAAGGGTGTGGGTTCGATCTTTACCAGTAGAAAATGCTGATGAACATTGTATTTTACTACTGTCTACGTGTATATTATATACAAAGGTGTACCAAGTTCATCATAATTGGTTCAGTAGTTTTTGCGAAAATCTGAACAAGATTTATACAAATTTCGACGGAAACCTCTTCATTCCGACCCGAATCGGATTGAGTCAGTATTCTAAATTTAAAAAATCTTTCAAATAAACCATTTCACCGGGTTATTCTCGACATATACTTTATCTCAACTCAAATCAGACTCAAATATGTCTATATTAGCAAATATTTCTATACTCAAAGATGATCTATACTTTATCTCAACTCAAATCAAACTCAAATATGTGGGGGTGTTTTACCGGTATAATCCCGGATTACGCTTGTTCCCGCCTGTTAATTGGGGTCAATAGTTCCTTTTACTGACTTCGGTCACTCTGGAATGACCTTTTGACTACGGTCAGTTTCAAATGTTGGAACAATCAAAACGTGGTATAAAACAAAGTCGTTGCATTGTCTACCGACTGCCACTATGTGTTCTCAAATCTTTTAAACTACTAAACTAATTTTGATGCAATTTTTTAATAGATAGATTCAAGAGGAGAGTTTATACGTCTATAGCATGAATAATAGATAGATAAATAAAATAAATAAATAATAACATGCGAAGCCAGGGCCGGTCGCTTATCATATTAAATAATATTATATTATGTAGATGCGAAAGTTTGGAAGGATTGGTGTTTGTTACCTTCATGCAAAAACTACTGAACCGATTATGATGAAACTTGGTATACACATAGGTAAGGGTTCAGAATAACATATAGTCTAAGTACTTTAAATCCCGGAGTTACCACGTGATCAGAAGTTATGCGGGTGAAACCGCAAAGCATAGCTAGTCTTTTAAAAAAAATAATAGTAAAGGTAACAATAAACACATCGCATTCCGTTCACATCGATTATTTATTTCAAATATTATTCCTAGAAAGGCCATAACATACCTAATATAAACTAACCCATCTGTTTAATCTTTCTATTGCATATACTATCCTACCGACAATCAAATTTGTACTCTATCACCAATGATTACGGTTCATTTTCGATTGTATAGTGAGCTAGACGATGTTGTCAGTGCGTATAGAATTTAAAATGATTTTTTATGCAAATGGCCGTCTTGAAGCTCGAATGAATTCTATCGAGTCATGTATGGGGTAATTAAAAAGATATAGCTATTTAATGGCATTATTGTATGTGACGTATACGTGATTTTTATGCAATGTTGAGTATAAAAGCTGTTTAGCCTTAACTATTCTTGATGCGATTTTGGGCAAAATATTGTTGCGTTTGTTTGTTCCAAAATTAGTTGGTTAGGTTTCTATTTTTGAGAAATGTATCTTAAAGGTTAAGGTTTCCCTCCTGTAGCATAATATTATATATGTAGCCTCTAAATATAGCCTATGTTACTCATGTATAATGTAGCTTCGAATGGTGAAAGAATTTTTAACATCGGTCCAGTAGTTCTTGAAGCCTATTCATTACAAACAAACAGACAAAGTTTCCTCTCTTATTAGTGTAGATAAATGTGAAAGTTTGAATGTTTACACGTTTGGGTGTTTGTGTCTCACGACACTACTGAACGGATTTTGATGAAACTTTGTGTATACATAGGCTCAGATGATAGTGACTTTCTTTTGACATATAGACCCCAGAAACCACGAGCGAAGACACAGGCAACAATAAGTTTTCATATTTCAAGTATGTTTTGTGAATCTAGTTTCTTCACTTACAATAAATAATTATTTTTTCGTACAAAACTTTGTGTGAATGTAAATAGTTAAGAATTGTTTGTTTTGTTTCGAAGTTTAATAAATTAGGAAGTTCAACAAAGATGACGTTTACGGGAGTTAAGTTAAAAGTATTCAAGTTTTTACTTTAATTATTCGAGTGTTAAGTATATTCTTGTACTTAGTTATTAGTTAAGTTACTTAATTTTTCTACTTGTAATATAAATGTCAAAGTTTGGACTACTGAACTAATTTTGATGAAAGTAGTAGCTGCAGTAGGTATAAATTTTAGCGATCTTTAGAATTTAACACAAGCAAAGCCGTGGATGAAAGCTAGTTTACCATAGATTAATATTATTTTACTCTAGAATTAATTCATAACATATTTTAAACTTATGAATAAAATATTTTTATATCCTACATTTGTTAATTAAGAAATATCTGGTTCAGTTCGTCTATTTTATATCTCACACCCCATCGACAGACAAACAGTCATAAATCCATATTATAAATATATTTCGTTGAAAAAACAAGAACGATTGAGACACCACATGCATCATATTTACGTTCCGAAATAGAACAGATTAAAAATATTTAGTGAAATAACATAATAAAATGTTATAGGCGACGTTAATTGATTGTGTTTATTTATTAATTGAGTTATTACAGGATCATGTGGATTAATTTTATTATAAACTTCAATAACTTATAGCATACACTGAAAGAAATTTATAGGGTACATAAACAACTCACTGTATATAAAATTGTTTCTTCAAATAATTATGATACTACGAAAAATCAAATAAAAATAATATCTTCACTTTAATCATGATTTCAATAAAGTATTTCGTAAAATAAATTTCTTTCCACCGACCTCTCCCATTTCCATGAAATTAAGAATAGTGCGCAGTTCCAAAGAAAGCTGTCTTCATCCCGCGGCGACAGAGACGCACATACCCCATCTCCACATGCAAGAGAGGGACGACATAACCACCGATAACGCGTCAATACATTCCTTCAACGCAGCACATTCGAATATCAATCTTACTGCTAAGACATAAAGTTCAAATTCGGGTAGAGGCGTTAATGGAAAACCAATACCACATCAATATGTTTGTCGACTTCAATGGAATTTCGACTTTATACCTTGTAGATAGAGTCAAAAATTGATGTTTTTGTTTTTTTAAGAAGGCGTTCTCGATATCTTGTAAGATAGTCAGGGCGTTCGATCGAATACCGATACTTCGGGAAAGTGGTCCCTATATCGCATATATTAAAGATTGGGCGTGCCGTGAACACGCCCAGCGAATATTTTTTCATATAACTCGTATTGGCGGATTTTTTATATTTCACTCTTGGTGTTACAGGTATGTACGAGGTTTTGTTCGTAAATGGAAAGTAGGTACTTTAGTTTAATTATACTGGGTAAGGTTTTTACGTGATTCTCAATACGTGTGATGTAATTTAATATTGGCGTAGATATTCGGGGATTGTTAGTCAACTGTTTTGTTTCGAAGTTGAAACGTTCAAAAACCGTTAATTCCTTCACAATGCAAACAACCGATATAAATAAATATTATAAAGCCCTGCAGTTCGAATTTCAAAAAAAGAACTATTTGACATTTATTCAAATCAAACTCGCCGCCGTTAATTCGTATTGAATTACATCGCTCACTAAAACAATCGAATTGAAAACAAAACATTATAATCGAATCGGAGTTCTAGTTGGAATTGTGGATTTGAAATTCGAATGGCATTTAGAATAATAACTAAATATAGAACAAAATTAAATTCTGAATTCGAATTTTGAATTTAGAATTTTGCGTTCTTAATTTGAAATTATGGATTTGGTTACATTTTTGTGAGATAAGAATATATGCTGCCTTACCATATTATGGATGTGTCAAATTTGCTAAACAAGTGTACCTCTAGCTAGATTACGTGATATGATACTTTTAATTGATCTTTAGACGTCGAATCCACTTTAAAGAACATAGAACAAAAACCTACGCGATTAATTAACACAAAAAGTAAATGGATTAAAAAATCTATTTAAATGTAGTCGATTCGATATAGCCAAGGCGGCCGTGATTGATTCGAACGATACATCACTAGCGGAGTTTTTCTATGAAAAATTGCTATAATCGACTTAAAAACTCATTAGGGGCAAGACAAAGGCACCGCCTTGCTCCACGATCGAATTGTGATTGCCTTTTTTATGGAATAATGTCCTGAGAATGTTTGAATGATTTTGATTGTTAGTATCATTTTACTTTTTACAATCATTTGATTTGATTGTCAAATCCTTAAGTACTTATGCCTGTTTCTTCACGCCAAAAGAACTATAGCGATTTGGATGAAATTCTGTATTGACATAGTTTGAAATCAGGGAAAACACATAGGATAGCTTTTCTGTAAAATACGCGTGTGAAACCGCGCGGCAGAGCTAGTTATAAAACCAGTTATGCGTCGTAACAATAAAAAGTTAATGCTGGTTGAGAAATTATACAATAACTTAACTGAAGTTATTCCAATTTAAAGTTAAGTATTGAAATTACTTCATTAATTTCCCTGAAGTGCTCACCGGTAATAAAAAGTAATAATCAAGCAGAATCTATTGTAGATAACACAATCCTTTTAAACAAATTAATAAAAAACGAAACAATAGTCCAACATATGTATAAACACCTTTAATAAATTAATTATTATTCAAATTAGCAATTAATAATTTATTGTATCTGTTCTATCAGTTACAACTGTCAGATTCACTTTGACAGCGCACGCCATGTTGTAATAAAAAGAACAAAACACTGCATTATGGTCTCGCGCGCATTTGCCCCGCGTCATCGGCGCTATATTCTCTATGGTTGACAGCAGGAAGCGGCCATAGACCCGGCATGGTACCATAAACAATAATAATTTAAAATTTTTATTTCGATTCAAGGTGTAGGGAATAATCGATCCCTCACAATGATTCAAATTGGGATAAAAAGTTTGTCACCGTCTATTCAAATTGGACGGAGATAATTAGGGTTCTTTGGTTAATACGGAATAAATTAATTCAGTTTAAATCAATTTTTATTCTTCTGTTTCCATATTCATGATGAGATGAATTTTATATTCAATACGAATATTTTGTAATATTTAAAAAAATGACATACTGACAATATGCATTCTAATTGGAATAGTATACGTTTCAAAATTCGGCTTACAACTATATCTTATACAATCTAATTAAAAATGTTTGCTTATAAGGTTTTGCAAACAGTTTTAAGAACCTGCGGAACCAAAAATATACAATATGCGTTCAACCAATAATTTGAATATGTATCGCAGTTTATTTGAATAAGTATTACATTAATATTCTTTTGTGATAATTTCAAACTTGGAACGCCTACGCCGCTATTGTCTCGAGACTTATTGGCTCATTACGCGACGCTTCGGTTTTAATTTTTGAATTTAGAATTAATAATCGATTCGAATTTTAGATTCATATTTTAAATTTGGAATCAATTGAAAACGGAACGAATGCACGCATGATGTATTTATTTGGACGAGCGCCAAATCACGAAAACGGTTTATCAGAGGTCATTCGGTCAGTCAACGCGAAAAAGTTGCGTTTCGCATCATTATCTATACATAAAACTTGTCGAACCCGAAATACTTTTATAGCTAAATGTTCATTTAAATTTATCATTAATACATACAATAACATTGTACAATATATTTCAATTTGATTCAAATCAATGCCTTATATCCGTGTAAATTAATGGTAAATTGAATTATCTATTCACGATTGTGCCTTTAAACGGTCCATGACAGATCTCATTTATTCAAAACAAATTCGTTGACAAGCGATCGAGTATTGAAATGAAAGCATTATAATCAATCGATGATGGGAGGTCGCCGGAAGGATCAGATGCATTAGCATACGTAATTTGTAGGTGCACGCGGCGTGGGCGACTATTGTTCAAACACCTTCGAAGATAACGTAATACAGAAGCCGGATTTGAAATTCGAACGCTCTCAAGATTTGAATTCGAAATTTTGAAATTCGAATCTTTACATTCTATCGCTCATTCATGAGTTTTTGAAATAGGAATGATTTATTCTTTGATGGTACAGCTTATTTAGGGTTTTATTCGAACTTATCATAGTTTCAACGAAATGGCATACCATTACACGGAATCCCGGAGGTAATATCATTCAAAATAACAAATTGCATTAACTTTTTACGCACGACGCGCCGAACCCCAAATATGATAAAAAATAAAGTCAAAAATGAACGAATCCGCACCGCGTTACCGGTAATCATGTTTTATGAGTTCCCGCCAAAATAGACACAATATGGCGGCGGTTGACACGTATCCTTGTGAAAAGTTAAATTCGCTTGTTATTGGCATTCGCGCGTACATTAATTTTTTATCGTCGCTTCTATTTCCAAGTCGGATAAGATGTAAGAGAATCTGTTAAAAATAATTTTTATGATTTTCTAAATTTATGCGAAACTATTACTGGAAGTTTCATTTAATATTCGGTAATGATGATAATAAAAGTGTCGGTTGCTATTATTGTAGCAACATATTGTATTTAAATCGTCCATGTTTTATCTAGCCAATTGCACGCTGACCTATAATTAATTATCGTAAATTTCCGTTCAATATAATGCCACCATTGTGACAGCTCACAAAATTTTATCAATAGCAACATTGCGATATTTAGTTTGAAATTAGAATCAGTACCGCATCCGCTTCCGTTCGATATTTAAACAGCGCGTTCGAATTAAGAACGTTCCAAACTGATAAGCAATAAAATTAACAATGGGATTTTTAAATCCTTGTTTTAGATTGGAGTTAAAATTTAATATATTGTTCTGGAGCACCTGAACCATAGTTATTATTTTTTATAGGAAACAAGATAGCAAGGGAAGAAGCAATAACCATTAAAAGCTTGCGGAGGGCCTTTCGAAAAGTTTTCTTTTCAATAACGCGTCTAATATTCAAATTAGAAGCAACTAAGGCGAGGAATTCTCGGCGATATATCATCGAAGCTAATCAGATTTTTCCTTGTGCCGTACATTTCGTAAGCGTTTCGGAGATTAAATAGGGTAGGTATCGGGATAATTTAGTAGTTACGCATCGAATTCCGTTTTATTTTTCCGTAATTCACACGACAATACGCAATAAAATTTCTTATACGAAAATCGAATTTGGAAAATGGAACGTAACGTAATGCAAAGCGTATTTGGAATTGGAATTTGGAATGCAACATTCAAAATTTGAATTTGGATCGAACGCGGTGTCAACTTCATTCAAAATTCACGAAGACAATATCAGAGATAATTCCGCGGGAATAATCCGTAACTTGGCGAACTCTCAATACACAAGAGCGCCATAAAAAATAATTTAAATTGCTCTTACAGTGACGCTATCGCTTCGAGCATTTGCATACTAAAATAATGCAAAAATCTATGCGCGGAACGCAGGGGTGTGCGTTTCCATTGATTTATACTTTTTGGTGTATATTTATTTTTTTTGTTACGGTAAAATGTACTACATAAAATGAGTGTAGTAAGTAATTAAGTAAAATGTAGTTCTAATCACATGTCATAGAGAAAATAGAGAATGTTCTATTCTAGTTTTTTTTTTTAATTTCCTTGATTTAAAAATCATTAAACGTAAAGTAACTATCGAGTTTCTTCTCGGTAGAAGCGACTTTCCGAACCGGTGGTAACTTAAAAAATGACTATTCATAAGTACTTTGTAAAAAATTTACATGAATAAAAATAGTTTCTATTCTATTCTATTCTATTGCATTTTATATTTTCACTTAATCTAATGAACCTAAAATAAAAAAAAAATCCTATAAAAGAGTTCTTAATTATTTTTGTTACAAAAAAATTATTAAAAAGTTGTGAATTGTGACATTATTTTACACTAAAGTATCCATTGAATTTCTTATTTCTCAAATTTGACGTACCGTCGTTCAACGGAAACGCTTACCGCGGCAAAGAAAATTTTATGTGTTATATTTTTCTTGTTTTGAAATATGCGCGCCGTTTTGTTATTTATTACCTCCATGGAGGTTATATTTCGGGAAGTAATGAGGTTTTAAGGAAAGGGCAATTTAAATGTGCGTAGATTGAGCCGTTATCGTATGTATTGAATATTCTTTTGATCGTATTTTAATGTTAAATTTTTATTAATATTGCTTTTATTGCTTTTTTTATAGGAAATTGATTGTGTATTTAGATTGGGTTTTAATGCGTAGGTACGTCTTTATTATGTAATTTGCTCCCATTGTTTTGTTATTTAAAAGGCATTCATTCTTATCTTTACTTAATACATATAATTATATGTTATAATATCTATTAATGCGAAAGTAACTTTGTATGTCTGTCTCTTCTATACGTATAAACCACTGAACCGCTTTGGATGAAATTTTGTACAGAAAGTTTTAAAGCCCGAGAAAGGACATAGGGTGAAACCGCGGGGCAAAGCTAGTGAATCCATTTTACTATCCTTGAAAAAATACTTTATAGAAATAAAAAGTCATATACCATATGTTTTCATTAAAATAAATAATATATTTTCTTACTAACCAGTAAAGTGTTCAATCGTTCCCACGTGATCGACAGCCAAACAAACTAATTACCATGCATCCGCAATGGACGCGCAGATAAGATGGCCGCGATAATGCGATATTTATATTTAACAATTAAATTCTGCCAAGTGTACCGTGAACAATTAACGGTTTTGTTTTGTGAGCTTTTGAATTCGGGGATCGTGGGTTCTGTACGTTATATTTTTTCTATTAGGCCTGATAGGCGCAGTGGATACAGCTAGGGTATAATGAGTGCGTGGGTTCGATCCTTTCGAGAAAATTATGACGTGATGAACATTGTAATTTTCTACTGTCTGCGTGTTAGTTTATCAATAGTATGTATGTATTTACAAAAAGTATATTTAAATATGTCTATCAGTTATCTATTTTCCACACTCTGTCTCTTCTTTACGCCTAACTACTGAACCGATTTGGTTGAAATTTTGTAAGCATATTGTTTGAAACCCGAAGAAGAACATAGGATAGTTTCAAAAATCCCACGGTAGCGTGTAATATACGGCACCAGTTACTTATAATAATCAAAACTACTCAAAACTAAATAAAAAATAGCCAAAATGAATGAGTCATTACAATTAGCGAATAGAAAACTTAGAAAGCATGGCTTCCCGCTCTCCATACGATACTCCGATCATAATTCGAACGCGTTAATTCAAATTACCGTAATTCCAAATTCAAAAATTTATAATTCGAACAATAACCGTCGCGCGTTGAGCGTATTCAATGGCTGAAACATTCTCATAAAAAAACTCAAGTGCGCTCAATCAAATCGTACTCTATTTTTATAGTGTTAAAGTTTAAATTCGAGTGCGTTATCGTAAAACAGATAAATAATAATTAATTAAGTACCCAGCAAAGCATTTCCAAAGTTTGTAAATTGTATGATTGGGCTTTTTTAAATTTTATCACTCATTATTTTAATTGAATATTTAATGAGGTAAGGTTTAGTATTTTAGTGATATCTATATAAATATATTTTATTAGCTACTTATTTTAAAACAACAAAAACCTAAGGGTGTTGATCTCATATTTCTTGCTTCTTAAAATAAAACCTATAAAATTACCCAAATTATTTTTTACACATTACGTTGTGTATTCAATTTAGTATAATATTTGATTATAATATCCAATATAAATATTATTTTTAAGCATCACCTTCGTTTTGTTTTTATTTTGTATCGTAGAATATAATATTGTCTGGCAGAGACCTTTGTCAGCGATAAGGCCGCCCTTTTTACATAGTAAATAAGTATTGAAAACTGATGAAATTTAATTTTTCATTCATTCATCATATGCAAAAAATATAGGATTTTACAAATCACTTTAAAAATCTTTATTTTTACAAACTTCCATAAAATCTATAGTCACCTTCATTTCTTTATACAATCATTTATTACTATCAACCAGACTTATTCCTATTATTAATCCCAAACATCCATCAAAGGGTCTTAAAACCAATGTACCGTATGAACCAAAAATCGAAAGAAATTCTCTCACAGAATCAAATAATACTTAATATGCAAATACCTACCCTAGAGGTCAATAAATTAAATAATAAAATACAGGGGTATTAAAACCAGTTCAAGTATTGACGGGAATAAATCATGTTTTCTTGAATTTATGCTAATTTTTACCGATAATTATTCGATAGATAATTATTCGATATTTATAAACCGGTTTCAGAAGTGGGATTCTCACGCGACTGTATGGAGATTTAATTAATTCGTATTACTAAATATGGATTTCAACCCTTTACGACAATTACGCACAATCAATAATTTCAAGTTATAATAATATATAATAATTTAAATTTATACAATCAAATCTTCATTCATAACTATAGTAGAAAAAACAATAATTTTAATCGAGACAAATTAATAAAGTATGAGGCTTTTTCAAGTTAAAAAGTATTAATCACTTACTAAAGTATTATATATTTTAAATAAGTGAAATTAGTAAAGTTGCTCAAACTTATACCTAAAATTTGAATACTTATATCAAATACCAAGTATAGGAAACTTTTTTTAAAAAGCGCTTTAAAGTTGCCAAATTTATCAAAGGAAACAACCGTAATGATCAACAACAGATCGCAAATCGCTGCACATCTCAACTATTATTAAGCTTTCTTATCATTTTTCAAAATAACAAGAAAGGGAATTAGCATAAAACCCTATTTCCGATACTCACAAAAGAATTGAGATCAATACATTGACATCTGCAAAGGTTGAGGGTCGAATTAACCCTAATCTTATCTCCTCTTACAAAGACGCACATTTAAACCTGTTTAATACCGATTGATAGGTCGCGTTATTGTTAGGGCTGCATCGATTTGCATATGATATATATATGCAAATGTACGGAAGAGTATGGGAATCTCAGTATGTTAATTGTCGAGATAAGGAGATGTTCTTTATCTAACGTCAGTTGGTCGCGCGCGTTTGGTCATGACGCGCGGCGTTCGAATTTTGAACTTCGCGCCGTTCTAATTTGAGTTTGAAAGTTCGCGCGTTTTCAGTTCGAATTTGGAATCGCTTGGAATTTCTTTTTTATTGTAAGCGGATTGTGGTTGGCTGAAAATGACAGTGTAATGACAGAAGTGCGTTTCGTAATTATGAAAGTCAAAAATTATTACATGGAGGTGAGTGACCTTTGTTCTTTGATACTTTTTTCTTTTATGATTTTGTGTAGTCATAGTAAAGGCGTGTGTAAATAAAAATAACGCTAACATGCAATCTTTTCAACGGATTAACTCGTATGTAAACTGCCAAACAGTTGAAAGGCTAATGAAGAGAAGCTATTCTAAGAGAAAAGGCTTCAATGTGAGAAACATCGTATGTGGTATAAAATATTCAAATATTTTTCATAATTGATTAACAAATTGATTTTTACAATGATAACAAAAAGGAATATTTTTATTTCTTCTGCAATATACGATTTATATTTTTAATTGTTAAATTTATTATTTCAGTGGCCAAAGAACAAAAATTAAAATTATATTTAAAGTTATAAATAGATATAATAATAAAAAAACTACATGACTTCGTGAATAATATTTTTGAATTTGTTAGACATTCATGTAAATTTTCATTATTTGAAGGTAACCTTCAGTATGTAATTAATAAATTATGAACTACCCAATTATATTATAGTTTTAAACATAAAATAAAATAATAGGTATTATTAATTCGTTCTGAAATAATATTGTTTATTAAAATGTTTTTATTTAAAATAACCTATATGTATATATGTACATACTTTATACTTTGTATAGTTACTTTCTGATGGAATTTTAGAGAAAAACACAATTTTCCTTTCCAAATCCACTATATCATTATGAATTTTAAATTATATCATTAATTAAATGAAGAAATCTGTGGTAACTTTTTTGTTTTGGCTTGATAGACACATAAACAAACAAACTTTCACGTTTATAATAGCAATAGAAGGTAGGAATTAGTATAAGAAGGATTGTAGGATAAAAAAAAATATATAAATTGCCTCCTTCCAATCTTTGTAGTCCATGTTTTTACCCCCGTCTCAGTAATTAAGAGTAGAGAATTAGTGGGACGTGTGTTCTGTTCGGATCTGCGGTTGGGACATTTTTCGCGTTTATACAACATTTTATTTGTTTGATTTTGCAAATAGTCTATGATTTACATCCTACTTATAACAGTATATATATATACGAAAATTTGTAAGGATGTTCGTATGTTGTTTGTTACTCTTTCATGCAAAAACTATTGAATCGATTGTGATGAAATTTTGTATACATATAGGTAATGGTTCAGAAGATCGGTAACGCGGGTAAACCCGCAGGACGCGGCTAGTATTACATTTAATTTGAATTGAATTGAATAAGACAGATGTTATTACTGTGATCTATTTAATGGCCTACCTGTATACGAAATTTTATGAAAATTCAATTCATTAGATGCGGCATCCATCTAAACTAAATATTTATAATTCTTAAAGTAATTTTACATTTACCTATATAATCTTACAACACTAGGCAAGCTTGTAAAATATTTTTTTTACGACCACCCATCAAAACACTGACCGCGCTGAACCATGCTTAACATCACAAATCTAGTTCTTGAAAAATCGGGCCAAAATAAAACCTTTTTTGTTGACGGTCGCATTAAAATTGATCATTACATAATGTGTACCCTTCTCAACGGTCACTTCGACAGCGGTTGGCAACCTTTTACGAAACCACCCACCGAATTTTCAACCCAGTTTTTACGTCAATGTTTTTCTATACGGGGGTGTTAATATGGGGTAAGATGATGGGTTAAATTCTCGATTAATGTTGTATATTATTTATTTTAACCCAATTTTTAACCCTTAATTTTTGTGTAGTAATAGTCGGTTCGTAATAGTAACAATGCTAGTTCATAAGATTTAATAATACTTTTAACTGTTTGTGGTAAAAAATTGTTATTGATACTTGAAAAAATATATAAAAACAAAACAGTGTTTATAATATTCCTGTAGTTTAATTTAAAAATAACTTTGTTTTCACCTCTACATTTATAAAAAACTAGTAGCGCCCCGAGGATTTACCCGCGAATTAGTAAACGAAAAACAACTGATCAAAAAAACAACAAAAAAAGTGTAAATCTTTGCTAATATTATAAAGAGATTTGATGTTGTTTGTTTGTTTGAATAGGCACCGAGACTACTGGATCGATTTGGATGAAATTTTGTACACAGATTGTTTGAAACCCAAAGAAGGACATAGAATAGTTTTTATAACGGGTTAGGTAACGGGGGATATACGTAGGTGAAACCGCGGATCTCAGCTAGTTTCTAATAAATTTTTACGACAATATATTTACGAAAAAAATCCATATAAACAACACTTTTAATATTCCTTAGAATAGTTATTTAAACAATTGATAGTTTTAGAATACAATACAAAAAAACTAAAATACGTTCATTAATCTCTAGCAATTAAAATTCGTATGACCCCCTATATACAGGGGGTTCAAACATCTCCGGGTCAAGAGACGGGGGGATTAGGTGGACATTTTAAAATCGTGATACGGTCCCTTCGACACGACTTGTCTTAATGTATGGGAGAGTAATTAGGTGAGCGAGGGTCAGTTTTATTTTGACAATGATACAGGGTGTGTTTTTGGATGGATTTTTTTTTGTGGTTTTCGTGGTAAATATGATGTATGAGAAGTTTGTTTATTTGGTTGAGAAAATCTCTGAAAGGAATGACTTGATTTTTAACAAGCTTAATAATTTATTTTTTATGGAGTATTTACTGTTCAAAATTTTGTAAGTATATAGAATTTCCAAATTCTTATTAAATCCTCTTAATTCTTATACTTATGATATTGGATTAAGACATTCTAATATTATAACATCATACAATTTTAAGAATATAAATTTTACCGTAATAAGGAAGACAGTTCGCATTATGCCTAAATTGTAGTAGTTATCATAATTGACAAATGAATATTGTTTGGAACGTTAAAATCATGACACGTTTGTTATCTAAAGCCTTATTTACCCACAATTATATTGAATTAAACCCTTGAGCTCACGATTTTTACGGCCATATTAATTCCTTCATATTGACGCACGCCGGGCGCTGGGGGGAGGGGGAGGGAGCTGGGAGACAGCCGAGGAGATCGCTAATTCATCATAAGTTAAAGGGGTTTTTATGTACGTTGGACGGTACTTTGTACGATGCGCAAAAAAGGTTGGCGATGTCTGAAGCGATAGCATTCAAAAAATTCTCAAAGGCTACGTAGATGAGATATTAATTAGCTTTTAGCTAATTTCTAAATCTAAGCTTGTAAATATGAAGAAAAATACGATTCCTGTATTTGATACTCTCTTTTTGTTGGGCGTTTGTATTTTTTTATCGGGTTTAACTTTAAGGTTGTAAATACGAAGATAAATTCGCGTTACGGCTGTTGTATTTGATACGCTCTTTTTGTTACACATTTGTATTTTTTATCAGGTCTCAATTGCGATGTGCGCAAGTCGATTCGAGATAAAAGGGGAGTAACAATGCTATGACAATTGATTAAGGACATATTTTTTCTTCGTTTTTATCCGTTTATCGCATGTTTAACTTACCCTTTAAGGTAAAATGAGTTTGCTAATTGTGATCTGCTTGATTGTGAGTTGGAATCAAGTGGAAATTGAGTTTTATCGATTTTTCTAATTACACGATTGGAATATTAACTTTACAATGAAATTTCTGTTTCAAATTCTAGCAGAAAATTTATGACTGTAGGTACATCTCTTTATCTTTAGTCAACTTGTTTAAGAAAAGCTTATTTTTTAAAATTAATATTTACTTAATATCTAATCCGAAAATGTTTTACTTATGACAAACTAACACAATACCGATAAATAAGATTTCAGGGGAGTTCAACCCTTTTCACGCAAAATTCAAAATACATTAATCGACTGAAATTTATAACAAGATCAATAACTTTAATGCAATTACAAGTATTTTGTTTGGAGGGGATCGATCGGATTAAGAGTAAAGTTTCCGAAAGTAAATTAATTGAGGCTGCGATGCCGCGTAATGAATTTACTAACATTTTTACGTTTTTGACGCTAATTGACAATTGAGATTTGAGAAATTTTTAAAAATTTTCTCTCGGAATATTTAGTTATTTCAATTTATTGATGTATCTTGAAAAAGTAATTGCTCAAATATTGTATTACTGTACCCGTGGCTTCACTCCCGTAGCATAATGAAAATAAAATAAAATAAAATAAAAACATATATAGCCTATGTTACTCGTAATGTAGCTTTCGAATGGTGAAAGACTGGTCCAGTAGTTTTTAAGCCCATTACAATCAAACAAACAAACAAAGCTTTCCTGTTTATAATATTAGTGTAGACAAAAAAATTATAAAAGGTGGGTAGATACAAAAAATACCCTCAATTTAGCTTTAACAAAAACAAATTAAATTAAATTAAAATAACTAGACTCTATTTACGTACTATAACTGTATTGTTCAACTCGTGAACTAGAATAAACCGCAAAAAGACTACCGCGTAAGAATTCGATCCCAATTAAACTACAATAAAAGCAAATATATCGACATGTTATTTCTATAGCTATTTTATACAGACATACACTTTTACTAAAGTTTTAGTCCGTACTAATATTATTAATGCGAAAGTAATTCTGTTCGTTTCGTCTTCACACCTAATCCACTGAACCGATTTCAATGATATTTCGTACTAATATAGTTTGAAACCTGAGAAGGGTATACTATACGATACTTTTTATCCCGGAAATCCGATGGAAACAGAGAATATAAGCAGGTGAACCCGCGGAGCATAGCTAGTAATACTATACAAAAATATGTTGCTACCACTTTACTCTTTATTTGCTCAATCAATCTGCTTCAAACTTTGAATATATATAGTTGGGATTACAAAGAATAACATAAGCTATAATCCTAAAAAATGATGTTCATTAACTGTATAAAATAACTAGCTGTACCCCGCGGTTTCACCCGCGTAACTTCTGATTAAATGGCAACTCCGGGATTAAAAGTAGCCTATATGTTATTCTGAACCCTTATCTATATGTATACCAAGTTTCATCATAATCGGTTCAGTAGTTTTTGCGTGAAAGAGTAACAAACATCCATACATCCATACATCCATACTTACAAACTTTCGCCTTTATAATAGTAGTAGGAAAGACTCAATGTAAAAAGAAAGCCCACTATGGTTTTTGCCTCAAGTCATCTATAAGTATCGAATACCTGATAGCAAATAATTAAAGGGCTGACAAACTTGCCCATTCGCTAACCAAGTTGCCGAACTCGCCGAACTTCCAGCGATGTTTGCGCCCCGACTTTTACTCGTTTAATTTATAATTAATACAAATTGGGTGGCTGTCTTTTTGCTACTTTATTGACTGCTCTGTGATGAGATAATTCGCAATCTTTGGATACGTCATACATATCTTATTACTAGCTGCGCCCCAGAGCTTCGCTCCCATGGGAATATCGGGATGATATATAGCCTATAGCCTTCTTCGATAAATGGGCTATCTAACACTAAAACAATTTTTCAAATCGGACCAGTAGATCCTGAGATTAGCGCGATCAAACAAACAAACTCTTCAGCTTTATAGAAAGTTTTCTAGAAAGCAAATACAATGCCCCCAATTACAAAACGACACATAATTTAAAAAAAGAACATGGAAAGTTACAGCCAATAAAAACAATTGTGAATAACGATAATCGCCATTCCATTTTCAAATCTCTGGAACACCAGAGAGCAATTATAGATGCCATCGACAACGCACAAATGAATTTGAAAATCGAAACAATGATGGCAACGTTCCAAATCGCGCGGCTGTCTGCGCGCGCGCAATCAATGGGCCCACTGATCCATTCAGTCGTGGATCATTTCGTTTTGATCATTCTGCTGATCTTACGTTAATTATTCACTTTTAGATCTCCAGTTTGAGGGAAGCTGATGAAATATTGTGAATCAAGGTTTATGTTATTTTGATATTCTCTCTGTTGAAAATCAAGATAGAAATAAAAATAAATCAATACAAGCACAACGCAATACTTTTCTTCTCTTTCATAATAACACTATTGAAATAATGATTAATAATCCGACACTAGCAAGTTATAACACATCGAAAGGTAAAGTCTTTCGACGTATTCTTATAATGGATATTCCTGGACATTTACTTGAACTATGGAAACTAGATAACTGATAGACAAAAACATACTTTTTTGTAAATACATACTATGGATAAATTAACACCCAGACAAGAAATAACAGTTAGACAAAAGCCTAATGAAAAACAAAAGTAAGTCGCTTAAACTCGTCATAAAATTTTCAAGACAATCTTGACAAATGAACTCCGCAATATTCCACACGATCCCGTATCAATTTTCCTCATTTAATTCCGTTTAACGATTGACGCCATTCAAAATTAGCGATCAGAAGTTACGGCATCGATGTCTCCTACCCCTTCTCAAAGAATAAGGTCTCGGTGTAGAACCGACATGTGTTTTGTGCCCTTTTGCGTGTATAAAAGTATTCGAAGTATACTAAATTTGTTTGATAATTCAAATGTAAGGTAACAATATTTTGTTAATTTATGCCTTTGTCTGAAAAGTATCTGGAAATTAAAAACAATGTTTTGTTTATTCAATTTGTTTTAATTGTGTTATACACATAATAATCAGGTTAGTATTGCAAAAAATGTCCTGATATATTTGAATAAACCCGATATATAGTCGATTTTCATATAGTTTTCAAAAAAAACCATACATTGAAAGACGTTATTTCGAATAATTTTTTACGTTTGCTTAAATGGATTGAATAGGTAGTCCATAAAAACATAAAGTAGAATCAAACTAGCCTTTCAATTAACAATCAAATCTTATAAGATCTGATTACTCCAATAAACCGAAAATTACTAATGTGAATAAAGATTTTACTTGCAATATAAATCAGGCGATATCTTCACTAATATTATAAAGAGGAAAACTTTGTTTGTGATGAATAGGCTAAAAATTGCTGAACTGATTTTAAAAATTCCTTTACCATTCGAAAGCTACACTCCACGAGTAACATAGGCTATATTTTATAAGTAATATATATCAGGTAGTTTTCAATAACCTTACTTAAATAAAATATCTCACATGCCACATCTACACGTATAATGTTTGCCTCTTCCCTCATGCACTTTACACCACTTAGGCAGGATTTCGTCGCGTGTTCAGATAAAAGCCTCAATAAAACGGTATTGAGCTGGATATTACACACTAGATATTATAAGCGATTTTCATTTATCAATTTGTTATTGCGTATGTATTTTTATATAGGATGAGTTTCTGAAAAGATCACTTAACAAAAGTTATGTTGTACAAAAAAAATGCATTGTTGGATTATGTTAAATTATACTGATATTATAAATATGAATGTTTGTGAGGATGTATATATGTGTATTTACTACTCTTTCACGCAATAAAGGTAAGAATTCAGAATAACCTAAATATTTTTTCACGTTATCAATATTTTAGTTTATTTTTGTAAACTGTGAAAAATTATGTAGAAAATAAAACTGAAAACTTCATATGCATTGTTACCAATACATATCAATTTCTGTCATGAACAAACGAACAAAGTGTTCCTCTATATAATATTAGTGTACATTGAAAAACGAATAACGATGTAGTCTTTAAACTCGATCGTTTCGTAGATTTAAATCGTATTTATCACGTTTGACTATATTCAGTAGACCAAAAACCGCAGTTACTCTAACAGAATCCTAGTTTACTAACATTTAAATATTTAAATGGCTCATTTAGATGTGTATCTGTTCACACGGAGTACCGTAACATCTGACTCAGATGGTGGAATAGACGCAGAGATAACCAATACCATTGTTGGTGATTAGTTACTGTGTAAATCTATTTGAATGCATGGGACATTGTTTAATTGAGGATTGCAGATACTTAAAAACAATTTGCTAAGAGGGTAGCACGAAGTACTTCACTTTTTTATACAGGCAAGCGGAGCATGCGGTTCACCTGAGGTTATGTAACCGAGCACATGAACTACATGAAAGAGTCTCTGTCGATATCCACGGGAAGAAATGGGGTGGCGACACAAGCATTTTAAGCCGTCACCACACGGGTGAAACCTTCATACCTCTTTGGTTACTTTTCATACCTACGCAAATGCTAAGGACATAGACAAATGACAAATGTATGACATGATGTTGTTCTGAGTGACTGTTCCGACATAGTCCAAGATTTTTTGTCAAAGTCAAAGTCAAAGTCAAAGTCAAAACGTTTATTTTCCAAATTGGCTTCTTTCGAGGCACTTTTAGAATCATTTTGTCAGTGAATATGTCTATGTGCGTGTTGCTTAAGCATGCTTTATATGTAGTTTGATTTCGGTAACATCAAAAATTATTGCCGTCTTTATAGATTACTAGCAACACCCTATTTCATTCACGATTGCATTAGCTATCCATATTTTCAAAATAAAATATAACATCATTGATATATAACAGTCTCATAGTAAATAATCAAATCGGTTCAGTAGATTCAGAGCCTTTTTAATTTATACAAAACAATCAAAATTTTCCTCTTCCTCTAGTATAGACCAAATTCATAACCAAAACTTCATCTTTACGCCAATAATATATGTATTTGTACATATATTCCGTTTGTAACACAATAAACAACAGTGGAGTTAGTTTTAACTATCGCACAACTTTTGCCGATCGGAACCAATGCCTACGCCGAATGGAGTACAAGTTTGTCAAAGATTATGAAATAGAACTGACTTTAGATTGATATTTGTTTCATATATTTGGATTGCTTATTATTTTATGAAACTACTGGTTAGTTTCATAGGCCTTAGGTTCTTCTAAAAATGTAATTGTCAATGTTAAGCTGTAACTGTCTAGACTGTTTCAAAAATTTAACTGTCAATGTTAACAGTAACAACAATTTAACGGTATATTCAAAGTCTATTGAAATACTTCAATATTGGTTTTATTCAAAATTAAATGGCGGATCAATGTAAGACAATCTGTGTTTTTCAAAAGTACATTCAGACCAAACTGGTTACTGAATTTTTTGTATGTTTATTTTAACTTAAATTATCTTCTGTAAATCAACATGCAGTGTCTGCGGCTATGAGAAAACATATCCAATTACACACAACTTTCGAAGTTTCTAGCGTTTTTTAATGTGACACATCTGTATTAATAATCTATGTCAATACAGGTGCTAGCTGGGTAGTTTTATTGCCAACTCTAAACTAACTCAATATTTGTTAATGCACAAACGTGGGACCGGAATGGATTTATTGTTAACTTTGCTCGCTAGTTCAGTGAGGCCGATTTCAATACTTTGATTGTAGAAATTGGACAAGTTTTAAGTGATACACCAGTTATAGTTTAGGTTTCGTTTCAATATTTAACAATTTTTTTTTCATATCAAAAGTCGCTGCAAAAACACTTAGCTATTCTATGATATTTATTTTCATTTATATCTCAATAAGGTGTAATTAAAAAAACAAAATAGCCATCTTTTTAAGACATTTTTTTGTTTCCATCAAAAAGATCGTCATTGATTTATCATATAACATTGTAATAAATAACCTAATAAACAACAGAACCTCAATTAAATAACAAATTTAACGAAAGATAATCAACGGTAACATAAAACCAACCAATATAGCAAATTGTTCATCGCGAAGTGAAACCGCGCCCGAATCACCTAAAACACGAAGATTCAAATGTGGAACGCCCGAATCACCAATCGGATTATCGTCCTATATGTATAAAAGACGAAAATTCGCGTTCTTACCCCTTTCGCCTCCTCCCACCCTCGGGGGAGCTAATGGCAACACCACTCGGATTCATTAGTAAATTAGAAAGCGGATGAGTCCAAAGTTACGAAAATTCAATATCTAATAATGATTAGCTCCGCTCTCCTAATACCTGTCTATCGCCGATAGACTCACAAAGCCTGTTTGAATTTGTCAATCGAACTTTGCGCTCGTTCTAATTTCGAATTGAGTTATTTAGTTCTCGATTGGATTCTGTTTGGTTACGGCTCCATTTGACGTTACCTGAATTTATTTACGGCCAGGACCGTTTTAAACATTCGTTTTTCAAATTTTCATATATTTTAGCGGGAGATTACTTTTTCTTGGGACCGTCGAAACTGGCTTCCTTTGCGTTGTCTACGAAATTTAAAAATAAAACTCTTGGAAGGTAATTCGATGCTGGCGGCAAATTAAAACTGACATTGAGAGATTAAGAGCTACCTTGAGTGTGTTGGATATCGACTGGAGGGGAATAGACAAACATTTTTTTAATAACGTCTGTAGTAATTTGATTACGCCTCGTTTTTCTATTGAGCAATTACTGAATTTTAAAATGTTCATAACGATTTTGGGCGAATGAAAATTGTTTTTGAAGGGATGTTTTATGAAATATATATTAAGGTCGGGTTGATAGGACACGATCGAGTGGTCAGAGGGGCGCGCCAGACAAAGGGAACAATATAGGTAAATAAACTTGCCGAAAAATGTGTACACTTTCAATAAAATAGACACAAAGATTGTATAATGAATTGAATTTGTCTTTAATTGAATTAAAACTAAATAATACAATATTAGCGAGTAAGTTTTTTTTATTAATTTTGATATTCTAATTGGGGATTTGAATAAGATAATAATTTAGATTGTACTTAATGATAATGCTAGCTACTGCGACTTCGCTCGCGTTTAATTTGAATAAAATCCTATCACGAAATCCAGTTAATAAGCTACCTGTATTCGAAATTTCATCAATATCCGTCCTAGTTGTGGCATGATTGTCATACAAACATGCAAACGAAACATCTGTGATGTTTACTATCCCTAGCAGGATTGTTCGCATCTACCCGCAGTTTTTGAAATTAACTCTTGATGTTAAGACGTGTCCAGATTAAACACATCTTAACCCTTCGTGATTAGCATAGCAAAGAAAAACTTAATTAAGCCCACGTATTGACAGACCCCTCGGGTCTCGGAGACCCTTTATCATATTTATTTTATTTCAATTCCATACGAATTTAATCCTTTTCCATTAATTAGTGACCGCCCGGCATAATGCGGGTTGGACCCTCCTCGTTAATTTTTCTTCACGGCACTGAAGGGTTGGAATGAAGAATTCAAATGTAAATGAAAATTTGGAATCGGTGTCTAAGAATGTAAAAATTCACCAATAAATATAAAAAAAAAATTCATAACAATTGAAGAAAATATTAGTTTGGATTTGAAGCAATTACGTAACCCAGATCGGGTATAATGTAGTTAAAACTACGTGTACGTTTTCACACAAAAACTATTAGACCGATTTTAAAAGCCGAGTCAACCATTGCACTGCTGGGCCAAGCTCGCACCGGTGTAATGACCACCCCCCAGCAGAAGATCAGTGTGAAGCAGTATTGCACTGTGAGTGGACGTCCGGAGGCCTGTATTCCCATTCCTCTCCCATCCCATCCCATTAATCCTCTCCTTATCCCCTTCCTTCAAGCCAGCAAGGCATCTGCGACACTTTGATGTTGTAGATGTTCATGGGCTGCGGTCAGTCACATAACATTAGGTGAAACGTATACTTCACTTGCCTAGCTCTATCTATCTATTGAGTGACTATATAGGTAGCTATATTGTAGGATATACAACATTATATTACGGGAGTGGAGGCGCGCGACACAGCTAGGTTAATATATGTAAGGTTTAATAAATCAATTTAACTGAGCATAACACTTAACAGTCTGACTTTATTTTAAAAATATTTTTCCGATAACAATCAAGTTTTAGTCGAATAATTTTATTGTTTGTCGGATACAATGATATGTTATTAAATATGCTAATACTTCGAATTTATTATTAAAAATAACTATGATCATATAACAACAAAAAATGTTATAATAATCTACGATTCAAAATAAAATGTATACCAATTACATTTGAGTATATATTTAAATATCTTTGCAATTAATATTTTTAATTTTAAATAGTTAATTAATTACACAGAATTATTTAATTATAAATTGTGATTTTGGAAAGGTAAAATTAATGAATATTCATAATTATAATACATGTTCAAATTCATTGAAATTTAATGTGTATGAACCGCTATAGGAACTAAATAGTGGCAGGGTTTCCACAAATTATTTTTTATAGAACATTCTAGAACTGAGGAATAAAATCGAATTTCACTCACGTATATTTTCTTGATTATATTTTTAGTTTAAATTACTTATAATGATTAATGATACGTCATTTCAAGACAAATTTACATCAACATTTACTCAGGTGTTACTATGCACATTTGAAGGGGAAAAAATAATATTTATTTGAAATTTAAATTTATTTCATACATGTTCAAACTTATGTGAATACTTAGTTTACGCGTATGTTTTTCGCTATCGTCCATGTATAGTCACTAAACAGTATAAAACAACATCGCTTCCCGCTGTAAGTCCCTTAGTATGCTTTGATCTATAAGACTTCCAATGGTTTTTGATGCGTCTTTTTCAATAGATAAAATTCAAGAGAAAGGTATTCATATAGTATCCATGATATATATTTTTATGCACCCATGCGAAGGCGGATCGCTAGTAAATAGAAAATGGTTTGTAGCAGCCCTAGCCGTGAGATCACTAACCAACCTAATCTATTGCTTAAACACTTTATATGCGATGGTTTCAATAGATAACGTGCTTTGTTAAGATTCGGGGGAAGCATCGACTAATTACTACTTAATGCCACACAGTAATGGTCAATTTTGACTGTCCATTTACTGACTTTCAAATCATAATTTTGATTAATACAGTTTTTGTTGGAATCGTCACACTCGCCTGGCTTCTCATTGTTTCATTTTATTGCTTGCTTCTTAATATTTTATAGCTAATCTTTGTTTTTTGGTTAATGCCCAATAACGGTGATTTTGTTTCCCATGTGAATATGCGAGAACTACGACCGTTTTTAGAGGTGTTTGAGTCAACTTGTAATTTTAATAGGGTATTATTTATAGCTACCATATAGTATTCAAAAAGAAAGGTCTTTTTGGTGGTGCTTTTTACTAGCCTAAAAAAAGTTCCTCTACTCACCAGTCAGGTCTGCAGTTTCCTTTCGGGGTACAATAGGAGAGGCATACAAGTTTTCAACTTGCCTCACCTCAAAATATGGTTCTCTCGGACGAATAGGCATTAACGGAATAATTAATGTAATAGTAATGACCAGTGCCAGACGTTTTACACTTAAAATTATTAAAAAATGCCAAGCAATAAATGTAAATTGCTGTTTTGTTACCAACGCTTCCAATTTTGGGTGCGTCAGAATATTTTTCCTAGATTATGAAATAGTAGGTATCTTTAGTTACTAGAATTTTGGGAGTATTTTAAAATCGTTTTGAGTTAGAGAATATACCTAGTTTCTTCTGTTTTCTTCTTATATTTGATGAGTTTCGAAAATGCTTCTCGTAATACTTTAAATGATTTTCTTTGTTTTTTGTTTTGGCAATTGTTTCACATTTCTTCGTTTTCAATTAATTTTCTGGTAATGTTATTTCGATATGATTACGAATTCCGTCCGAAGATTCTACAAATGATTGACAAATACCAATAAAGACAGAAATTAATACTGAATTCCATTAAAGATTGTATTGTTTGCGAGACCATTGTCTTTAAATCAATTTGTTTTGTTTGCTTTGTATTGGAAATATTGAAATGACATCGAATCTTGGCTTAAGAGTTTAACTGAAGTTTTAAGAACTGTATTGCGTTAATTTTGATTTTATAACTAATAGAAGCCTTTTCGGTTTTGATAGCATTTAAATACTTTTGTGTATAGCATTATTGTCGTGTATAAAATAATTTTTCTTGTATTTGTAGTAGTTAGAACCGTGTTTTTATTAAGAATTAACATTTGTTATGAGCAAAATACAAACAGTGCAAAATGTTAGATGATCAGAGATAAAATACAAAAAAATCAACATTTGAAATAAGTTCACATCTAATAAATCAATGTCATTGTAAACTTTCAGCATTGTAATAATATTCTCACAAAAACTGTGTCATTCTCGTCTCCAGTAATTATTCTAATATTTACTTAATGATTCCAAATTATTTAACGAACTTCTCACAAACCTCTTTAATTTGGCCAAACATAAATGGTCTTGAATAATGCGTGATTTCTAACTTTCTAGTTGTAAACATAAAATTATCCGAATTGAGACGGTTTCGTTACGATTGTATTGCATATTGTGTTAATTAAGTAGTGAAATTAAATCTTGATTTGATTACTTCTGAATTCATATTACACGTAAATTTGGCTAAATCTGATATTCCTAATTTCATTCAGAATCTAGAAGAGACAGTATTCTGTTCTGAACTCTCTTACTTACTTATTTACAGAAGACTTAGATACTCTAGAATCTAAGTCTCCTGTAACGTTTAAATTATGTTAGAAGATCCTTATTACCTTCTTATTCCTCTTGTTTACCATCAACAACCCTTTTCTTATCTCTTGAGAACATTAAAGTACGATAGTTCTTATATTCATAGATTTATTTTTATTATTATTGTATACTAACCCCCTTACTTTTAGACTTAGACTCATGCCATAAACAATAACCCGTGGGTGCATTGTCATGTTTGATTACGTAACTACAGATTCCTTCAATTGGGTGATTGATCACCTCAGTTGCTAACTGACTCACACTTATTTTACTATTTATTGGACATAGTTTTTTAGTGAGAGGAACAGACAATTCTTCTATCTTTATAAAATAACGATCTTTTATCTTTTATATTATTATTATTATTTAAATTACACTTTCATATATGTATTCACAATTGTGTGAAATTATAGCGAAACATTTCTTTTTCCTGTACACTTTATCCCAAGCACTAGGATAAACACAAGTACTTTCGAATTTGATTAATAGGAATCGTACAATTAACAATTTCTTTGCTATTAAACAAATAGACTATTCATCATCAAATCACTGAGATTGATCTGATTACTATCACCGATTTCATCTGAGAAAGTGCGTGATTGTGCCTTATTTTACTGAAAGTTTTTACTCTTGCATATAATAGGATTTTATGCGTCTATATTAGTCATTTTTCAAGGTTTGAACGATTACCACGTAACGAAAGAAGTGGTAGATATATTTGGACATGATTCATGGGTATTTAGGTCTGCAACTGAATCCAAAAGCATAAATAAATAGGATAAAAGTGAGGTTATATATCTAGTTAGGTTGAGATAATTGTCTCAATTTTCAAGAATCATTTAGGCTCCCAACAATTTCGTCTACGTGATTACATCTGTTCATCAAACGTAGAAATATCTGATAAAGAAGTTATTTTAAGGTCTCAAATAATTGAGATAGTTCTTTAAAATTTTCAAGGATCATTTAGGCTTCCAACCGTTTCGAGTCTAGTCGGACCACGTCTAATAAGCTCCGATGTTTATCCGATCCCTAGCGCGTGACGACGCACGCGTGCGTTTCGGATTTTGCATTTACATTAAAGAAATTAATGATTTACCATTAATGACTCGAATGAAGCCTTTCACTGATATTATCTTATGTAATCGAAACCATCGAGCTTAAAAACTTTGGCCTGAAAGATAGAAAAATCAATTTATTATAAAATTTATTTAAGAAAGGTTAGGTTTAGTATCCAAATCCTCGCATAACTCTATGTAATTAATATACCATATATAATATACCCAAATATAATATACCACATAAAGCCTAACTTTCAGTTGGTTTCTATTTGTTGATATATATCTACTTACACGCATCATCATAAAATAACCCCATCACTAATATATCCTGTAACAAGGAAGTAAAAACAAACGATACTGATAAGCATCATAATTAAAAAAACAATCAGCCCACAATTAATAGACCATCGTGAATAATTCGAGAACGGCCAATAATCGCATCCGTTGATGAGATCGAAAGATTGAATGAATGAATGAATGGCACAGGAAGTTGTACAAAGGCTCGTCACCGGCCACAAGAACAAATGTATGGGAACTGATAATTAGATTAAACAACGTGGAAAAACCGCGGATCGATGCTTCCTGCGCTAAATAAATGGTTTTGGTTCACATTGATAAGGCTAATTTGAATGTGAACAATTATATCAATACAACTATAAATATATTAACAAACAAAAACAACTTACAGGAAAGCATACAACAAACACACTTAACAACAGATACAGATAATTGATGAATAGAAATTGACGAACTGACATTTTTCTTTTCGTGACAAACAATCTTCAATTATAATTACATTTATAAATACTTCATATAAGACCAAATAAAGATTTCACATTGAACTGAATACTATATAAATAAAATACTAATGGATCTTTCTTTGTTACAGAGAGCTACCCTGGCAGAGAAGGAGGTGACCACTCTCAAGGAACAGTTGGCCACAACCAGCCCCACACCCTTACAAGCCACAGTACCACCGAAGACCAATGGGTCACACATAGACGCACGGGACCAAGAAACCAGGATAGACTTCAGCCCAGACATCAAAGAAGAAAAGAGAAGAACTCCAGACATTGATGAAGATATAGAACAAAAGATAGAAATGGCTGCCACTGCACGGAGTAACAGTAATTCTTCTAGAAGTAGTCCTGTGGTCAACCAGGGAAGCAACTTGGAGAGCGAATTAGCTGCTAAAGAAAAAGAGGTAAGCTAATCATTTAACACTTTAACAGTTGACAGTTAATATAAGGAATCACTTAACACCAGATTACCCACTGCTCTGCCATAAAAAACTTAGAAAGACAAGAAATTATTCATTTTAATTTAACTTCATTCAAAGTAATATTTTCGGACAATTTGATGGTATTTTTAAATCATTAATGTTTATCTAAAAATAGAACACTACTCAAAAGATAGGCAAAGTTTTAAAGCGTATTCCAATACCCAGTAAGTCCTTATCGCAAAATTGGTCAAAGAAAATAGAAATTATTTGTATCAATCCATCGCGCTATTAACAAAGCGTTACAAGTATAGGTATTTCAATTCTACCCACAGTCCAGTCTAAAAATCCCATACATCATGAATTATAAGTATGAGGTCAGTCGGTTAACTGCGGGTAAAGGATGCAGTAACCTTGCGCCGTATCGAATCTAACGTACGATCAATAAATCAATTACATGTGCGGGGGCATCGTTGAATTGGATTTGACAGTTGGCTAGATCTAGGGACGTGACTTATCGATAGATTGCTTTTTCCGATTCGAAATACAAATTTGATATTTGTACTTAAGAAACGTCTAAATTACAAATGTAGATCAAAAAACGGGATGTGAGGATTGTTAATGATGATGAATAATAACGGTGATAGACAAAAATACATGGTGAAGATTTACTCAAAATTATATTTTTCTTGATTTGGGAGAATAAAATTTTATGACAATTTTTGGAAAAATTACAAGTGAGGAGAAAAAAAAAATAGCATAAAATGCAGATGGATCCGCCATTGCAATTATACATTCACACACTAAATTTAAGTGATAAATAAAGACACAGTAAATTTAAGTGTTTAAAGACAATGATTGTTTATCGATATCGACATCCAATACTATCGATACCCAATCGGCGCACTAGCGAAGGGAAACAGGATACATTCAATGGAATGATTGATCGGCACCGAAGAGTAATCCTTGCACTAAATAAATATCACGTTTTACGATCATAACCGTAATTAGAACATGCTTCGATACGGGAGTCTTAAATAAGTTAATTGATAATGATACTGCCTTGTATCTTTATACTACTATTATAAATCTAAAAAAACATTGTTATGTGTAAATCATGGAAACCATTGAATTGATTTTGATGGAATTTCGTATACATGTAGGTTATAGGATACTCTTCATTGATGTATAGTCACCGAATTTCACGCGAGCGAAGCGACTTTACAGCAGGTATAAGAATAAAAGCTACTCGATTTTCCAGTAGTATGTCTGACGATTAAACCTCGTTTGAAATCCGAATTAAACCCGCTTTGTCATAATCTCTTGCTTTTAATCCCATTGTAAATGTAGGTTGTTAATTTGTTTAACGTATTGAGGTACGCAATAACTTCGCCAATTGAGAACCAATTTTGGTTACCGAAGCTGACCTCTTTTAAATTGGTTTTCGATAAGTACTCGTCAAAAAACTACTATGACAAGGAGATTTATACAATTATCAATGTTGTATAGGACGTACCTTAAAGGTAAAAACAAGACTCTATTAATAAGTCTCCGATTATCTGTGTATGTCTGTCCCACAAACAGGATAGCTAGAAAGTTGAAAATTTCACACATTTATATTTTCGTTGTCCCTATTCAAAAACCTAAAAAAATTGACCAACTCGCACTTGGCCGTTTTTTTTTTAAATTTCGTACATTTCTACTCCACAAGGCCCTTTATTACAAAACGATCAATCCAAATTATCGACGGTTATAAGAACATCGTGATGCTGCATTAAAATCAATTTAGCTATTTGGCGAGTCCGCCCACCTAGAGTTTATGTAGTTGTCGTAATGTTGCCGATAATATGAAGATATATGAAGGAATTTAACCTTTGGATTATCTCTTGAAATCATTCCTTCCTTCATCTTTAAAGTATCGTTGCCATCCGCTATTGTCTTCATATTGCTTCCCTTTTTGCATTCTAGACTATGTTTTTGTATTCTAATTTATTATATGTGTAACAATAGGGTAGTGATTAAACAAAGTATAGAGAAAGACATTAGTTTTGTAGTTAGGTATCTCAAATAAGGCAACATCAACAAAATTTCAAATAGCTATTTGAACCGTGTAGTCTCGTCTTTAACGCAAATGCACACTCAGAATTATGAAGTCATTGGTGATATAAACGCACAAGATAAAATAGTAAATCCATTACAAGTTGGTCAGTCGACTTGATCATGCTAAGTGGCATGCTAATTGGACGATAATTAGAATCGTGTGGACCTCCCGACTCTTTTGAATACGAAACTCAGTATTTGTGAATTCATTAATAGACGATAGCCGCGTTGTTCATAAACGCTTCAAATTAAATACAATTTCTATAGAACAGACGAGTAATAGAAAATATGAAAACGAAAACTGGTAAATAATCGAAATGCATAGTTCAGCGCGCAATTCAGTATTTCAAATATAATTAGAATTACGTATCCAAAATGTTTTACTGGATGCACACAAAGGACCCGAATGGGGTAAATCCCATCGGGTTTCAGCAAAATGCAGTGAAAGAACCTGCATCAGACAGAACACCTCCTGAGTGCATTCATCAACCATTGAATCACCGAAATTCACCGAAATAGTGAATCGGTTTTTTATAACCCTCAATGGAGCTTTGAGCCTTTATATAAGCAAATGAATCTTTACAGTTGTTTTTGCTACGTAATATGTTTGTGCTTTGTATTGAATAAATTTTTTGAAATGGACGTTTCTGGATAATTAACATGGGCAAAAAATATTGACTTAAATCAGTGATAAAAGATTAAATGGACTCGTATTTTGAATCTGGTTTTAATTGCGTGAGTATTAGTGCAGAAATGTAAATGCATAGATTTTGAAGCGCGACGTTTTAGATTTAATGTTTTTGGGTTTAGGTTTAAATTTATGTGGATCGTAATAGCCAATTAAATATTGAGAAACAAGTGAATATAAATCTGTGGAGTACCTAATGTAATTATGAGGATCTAAAGTAGCAAACACATAGTTTTTGTAATAAATTGTCGAATGACTTTGACCAAAGAATAAGAGAATATGAAACGTAGAATTTTACTTTTTTTACCGTAAAATTTTGTTTAAAACGTGCCAATTACAGGACGAAGTAATTTTTTTTAATTATGATAGACTAGTTTATGAGAAAGGTTATCTATTAAGCTACTACGGGGTTAAAACAGCAGAGCACAGTTAGTAAAATATATTCTGCTTTTTATTAAGATAGAAATTGGATCGGTCAATTTTACTTATATCTGAAAAAGAAACCGTGGAAAGTTTTAAACGAGGGATAACTTCTGTTATTTTTCTTTCGAATTCGTATTTAATTAAGTTCGCATAGAAGGGTTGAATGTTTCCTTTTGATGACAACCGATAAACGATTTGGTTTTCCAACTTTTTTGATTAAGCCACGAATTGGTTTTGATCGAAATATAATTTTCTTTTGAGTTTCAAAGTAATTTTTGTGGTTACGTTTTTTATATTTGACGAACGCCCCAGAATTTTTAAATTAGATTGTATGCTAATCCAATTTGAAACCAAAACGTCAATATACAAAACTAATTACGGGTTTTGAAACAGACGTAGTTCCTGATTTGTAAGTTTCAAACGCGGTAAAATATTAGTTTTAAACTTGACTATCGCCACTACATATATCAAAAATAATTTAATATGAAATATCAAAGCAGATATTGGATTCAAATGCCTTTATTGGCGCATAAATCACGCTCATCTTTCTTTTGAGCAATAAACTTATCTTTCATCTTTATGCATAGATGGCGCTGTTTTCAATTCCAACTGTAAATTCTTAATGTCACTCCAGCGCGGGACATGAAAGAGTAATGACGTTATTTTTATCCGCACCAAAAGGAAAACACTCGAAATTAGTTTATGACGACTGTCTGTCGTTCGATTTATTTTAATTTTGTTATTTTTAGATCGTTATTAGGCGGCCAGTGTCGTAAACTCGCTACATCGACGCGCATATCTTTGAATATGCATGACTAATGATGTCCAAATGAATATGTATCTAAGATCAATGCTCCAAGTGTACTTTAATGTTTGGTTCACAAATAACGCAATATGGCGGCTTTCAAGTATCAAGCAGTAATGACCATAACTTCGACATATCGAGCAAATAAAGCTTAAACTAACGTATAAAACATATGAACATGTACCGTTAACCATATAATCTAATACTTCCTTGTTTAAAGTAGCTGAATAACCACGCTTAAATGCATCGTGATATAATAAAAAGCTGAGAGCAAACTCGACAGTACTTAAAAAACAAGCACAAAAGAAACTAATAGCACGGTGGCGTTAACCAATCCAACTATTGAACGCCGTCATATCCATTACAAATACAAGTTGCCTTTGACCTCAAACACGTCAAACAAGACAAACGCATATCTAATCGCGGTCAATCAAAGAGAAAGCTCCACGTCGACAAGAGATGCAATCAGCCGCCCCAACCTATCATCTCTGAAATCGCCACGCACGATAATTTAATAAAAAAACCAAAAACACGCACCGCCAATATCGACCCTACCCCACACGCAATAAAGAACAAGATCTTCAAAACGTAATTACACGAAACGTACATGAAAGCAAATGTCAAACTCACATATTTATTTCCAAGTATTGAATGTTGGGCTCCGGCTTCTCGGAAGATACGTAAACATCATTTTGTCGATGATGAAAGCGATGTGATTCTTTGTACTCAGTGCTGATTAGTCTAATTTTAACTTGACAAAAAATAGGGAGCAATTTGGCCATTGCCGTGACAAGCGTAGCGTGCGCGCGTCGATATTGAAAACTTTCGTATTGGAATTTTGTAATGGACTTAAATAACACCACGTTATTACGTTTAAGTAGCTCCGTCGCTCGCAACGTTTTACTTTTGATAAAAAACACGAGGAAGAAACGAAACATCTTGTTGATGAAAAAGTTTATTAAAAACGCATAATTATAAGTCAACCAAGCTTATTTATACTTCCATGTCCATCGATATTTAGAAACTCGATAGATTCATAGCAGCCAACATCAAAGGATTTACATAAATCATAACTCGCATCAATCGCCGGTGAATTTCTGTTTTTATTGCAAATCAGTATTAAAAAGTGACAGCGCGGGCGCATGAATCAAACGAGCGCCTAGACGTCATCGCACGCGAAACGTAAACAAAAAAGAATCGCGGCCCGATTCGACCACCCTGAGGAACACCTGTTGCATCTATTACGATGTCTCCAGATTGCAGATATTAGAACACGTGTTTTCGGTTTCAAAACTTTTATCTGAGTCGTATATCAATTCATTTCATGTGTTAAGAACATCATCGCCGTCGTTCGACTCGAATGCCGGTCAAAAATCAAGAAGCAAATCAAACTAATGCTTTTCAGCGCAAACCGTCCGTTCAATTTCTTCTTTTAATTTACCGAATGCAAGTACGTCTACGACGTGAAACTAATAAAAGTTATGATTCCTACGAAGTGATATTTATGTATGTGCCTACTACGTCTGGCTTCTATCTTTTACGATCGTCAACAGTTACATATTTAATGTTCGATGTTTATCAACATTTCTTTCTTATGCAGGTTTTAGTGGGGCAATAAATTATTTATCTTCAAAGACTTGCTTATTTTCAAACTTTTGTTTCTCATCCACGGTAATTCTCGGTTTTACAACTGACGTCACGTGTATTATTAAGTAAACTACGCGTACTAGGTGAGGAAATGGCTTATTAACTTTTTCATTACAAAACATGGATCGTAATATCCAGCAATAAGAACTAATTTAGCTCGGAGTACAATATCTGGGGAATCTATATTATCAACACCATTTTGAAGTATTAAGAACGATCCATAAATTTAAGATAACACTGATAACGGACTCGTCGAAGATGCGCAGTCGATAAAAGTAACTAATGATATCATATTATACTTTAGTCACGTTGTTAGTCAGTAGTTTACATAACTGAGTCAAGCTGAAAAATGTGAAAATGTGACACATCGTTTCGTAACGTAAATTACCGTTTGATATCTATCTAAACAATACTATTGTCTCTCTCTGACCCACTTCGCTGCGGTACAACTGTCCCTTTTTACGACACTAAAATCTTTTTCCGACACGACGCTTTGTTTCTCCCCGGATTGTTTCTTAATCAAATACGGCGCATCTGTTCTGATTCAATGTATTTTCGGAAAATGCTTTAAAAATTATTCGAGTTCATTCCACAGAAACGTAAGGATAACTATAAATTAAGATTTATAAATTCAAATTTCCATTGACATTATGAATGTGTATTTTAACAATAATAAAATAAACACTCGTCGGTTTATTCTGTTAGTCAAACATTTGGCACGGATTCAATAATATTCCTCGGCGTGTTCAAAAACAAACGCGTTTGAGAGAGTATCGACATTTGTCACTTTCACACATAAATAAAAATTATTATTCATTGAAATACTTCAGCGAACCAGACGGTTAGTCGGAGCTAGACGGGATCGTGAGGTCTAGTAATTATTCCTGTCATTATAAATGGATATTAGCATCGTGACACGATTCCAGCTACAGATGTTACGCCACCAAAGCAAATGATCTTCAATCAATACATTCATTAAATTTTAATCAAACGCCTCACCGCCTCCAGGAAGCGTCATCAGAGGGAAGTATTGTAATAACTAATTAATATTAATGACCCGATCCAGATACGTGTTCGAACTAATTACATACTATACATAAAACATCGAATCCAACAAGGATAACATCTTTGTTATCTTCGACTGTGTTTTGTTTGAGTTAGTCATCGCGAATGATAAAATCCGAGTGTAATGAACGCAGACGTTAAATGCTAAAAGTAACTCTTAAGTAATTTCTATTAACATTCAATGCACTAACATCTTAACAGCACTTCGAATATTACACCTCTTATTAGAAAACGCACCGAGCAATAATGGAACTTGTAGTTTCGGATCGATCCAATTGAAAATTGACTTTGCATTTATCAAATAAGAATCAATTTTCGATAGCGTGTACCGCTGCGATTCTGTTTGCGGTGAGATTGAAATTGATCCGAAACAAGTTAGGGGTAAGGTTTAGTTTGCGTTGAATATAAATCATGTGTGCTGTCACATGTCGCCGCGTTAGTTCGGAGCAGGCAACACGTGTAGAGAATATGTCAATTCATTATAAACTTTGTGTAGCGTTGAAGATGATTTGTGACATATTATCGGTATAAAGCCCTATTTGTTTCTATGTATCCATTAAGGGGGGGTATTGTCTGATCGACCGAATTCCCCGTAATTGACAAATTTCGTGAGATGCCACATAATGGCGTCTGTATAATTGCTTTCTGGTGGATAATTGAGCTTATTATGAGAATCGTTTCTTGTAATTGTTTATCTATGAGCTTATCGATCGGTGTGTATAAAGCGCTCGTTGTTATTAAAATTGGACGAGTTTTTTTCTTCGAAATTGATTGTCTTGAGTTTCCATTTCCCAAGTTTCTCAAATGCAATTACAACGTGTCCAAAACAATCTCGCCCATTGTTTTTATTGAAATTAATGCAAAAATCAATCGAATCAAACTTTGGCCCCTTTGTTCGTTCCACGGAACATTTTTCTTCTCGCCCCAACCGCCGAGACAATGGAGAGATGGTTATTAATATTCCAATATAAAAAACATCGGGCTAAACAATAGGTGCTGTTAATTTACTCATTAGGGATTCATGGGGAGCCGGCGAGGGAGGCGCAGTTGCGAATTCCCTAATAATGGAATCCTTTGATACATTTTATGGGACCGATGTGAATTTTGTGTATTCTCATAATAACCTTAGATAAAAGGTAATCAGACTCCGGTTACGCTCAATTTTACGCGAATAATTTTTAAGCTTCTGCAAAGGTTCTTCTATACGATATATATTATTGTATATTTTATTAACGATACTTTATTGTTGTATAGTAGATTTTTTATTATATGCGTCTGAAAAAACTATTTTTTAGATTTATGTAGATGGAAAGTAATTTTTTGCTAAGCATTTTAGTTGAGACAAAACACATGATTGTTGTGCTACTTTTGCGTATCTGATAAGATTTCCCCATGGAGACGGAAGCCTATCTTATGCTGAGCATGATTGATACTAACTAAGACTGTATTGACGTGACCGAAATTAATCTTAACAATTTTATTATGCATTTATGTTATTTCCTATATCTTGTACAAGTCAAAGGCCAAGACATAAATAAGACACAAAGTATTTTTGGATTAACAATAAAAGCGTAGATCATTAAATTGATACGAATATGAAACTGGTTTGAAATATCAATTTTCAAATATACAGCAATTGTTCGAATTTGTATTATAATAACCTCAATTGTTGGTCGCGATCAGCTGCCGTATAAATCATCAATATTTAGAACATTATCTACATTCGAACAAAATATCCGATAATTTTACTACTACGACAAAAAACTGACCACGTGGCCAAGGGTCCGAACCGGTTCTAACCGGTTCTTAATAAAACACCATTCAATCGGATATGGATTTGATCCCAAAAGTATCGCGTGATCGAAATAATTGTTCAAGGAATTCTCGTTCGTATGTTTGGGGATTAGAGCCGTCAGTGGTTTGAAGTAATTTGTTGTTTGTGTCACCTATCGATTCGTCACACTGTACCCATTCATCCGAATGTCCAGCTGTTGATACTCAGGGTTGATCTATTGATATGAAATGCTTAATGACGAATCGTACTTTATTTAACCTTTCTTTATTGGTTTCCTTTTTGTGACGGTCATGCTTTTTCTAGACATTTCATCATGCACTTCTGAACGCTATTTTACAATCAGGTTTGCTTTGGAATGTATTAAGTAAATTTGCAGTATATTTCTCAATGTTTTTGCAAACACTGCATATTTAACTCAAAGCTGAATCAATATGCATAGTTACAAAATGAAAAAATATTTGTACATCTCCCTGTTTTACACCGTACTAAAACCGAAAAGCCTTTGGAAATATTTCAATTAAATTGAATATTTGCGAAACAAAAGCGTCAAAAGCGTCTTGCATAAATTATTTCCATTTTTTCCCCCACTTCATTGTACAAGATATCGTTAATATTAATTTTTTGACACGGAAACAAACGGATAATATTCGTTGTTTTCAGTTCTTTGTTATTTTAATTCCGTTGTTACCGTCGATACGGATCCGGTTTGAATTTGGGAACTATTTGATGAAAATTTTGGAGAGTAGCTGATGCATTCAAAAGTATCTTTGATATTAAACCAGGTAAATTTTTATACTAAATCCCGGAGTTGCTACGGGATCAGAAGTTACGCATTGAAACCGAAACCGAAATAGTAAAAAACTACCATGAATGACTTAAAATTTTGTATATAGATGCAATTTTTTTTAAGTAATATTTTCAGAAAATTGTCTTACTACTTGTTTCTAGTAAAGATCGTTACTTGAATTATTTTATTTATTTGATCTTCCGGATGACGCAAGCAGTGATATCGATTTTAGCAATTATCGATTAAAAACAATGAGTGTCAATGGCCCCCTTATCGATACCGGGTCAAATTTAAATAATGCTACTATGTTTACCATTCGGTTTTATATAGAAGTGTGGTTTTCAAACTTTTACTGTAACGTTAAAAAATCATAGTTTAATAATTGTAATAAAAAATAAAAAATCGATTTATAAAAATTGATTTTGTATGTAATCGTGTATTTAAAAAGTGGTTTACATGCAATTATATTCATTGTTATTGCTCAGTGTAAGTTTTATAGAGGTTCTTATTACATGAATAATATTAATGCAATATTGATATTGTAACAATCTAATTGTTTTGAGAAATGCTACAAAAATATATCATTTTATTGGTAAACTAGCTTTTGCCCGCGGCTTCGCACGCGTAGACTACAAAATTAACATAGTTGTTATAAAAAATGATATTATGACTTTAATTATAAGTATTTTAATTACACGCTCGTCTGTATAATTTTAAAATTCAATCGGAACCAATATTTTATATCAATGTTTTCTAAAAACTTAACAGTAACTTAATAGTCTCTAGGTCAGACAATTTCTAGGAATATATGTTCAGATTACATAAGGAATACTCATACAATAAATCAACTAAAAACAAAATAAAAATCTGAGATATATCAACCTAAACAAAATATCTATGTAGGTGCAATCTTTGCCGATTCCATCCTTCCTATGTTCCCTAAAGAAATAATAGAACAAAAGTGGGACTTATGACAAAACAAAAAACAAAATTTATGATATTACTCGTTAAGTCTTACCAAAGAAAATGTAAAATAATAATAATTAATACTTAATCTTTATAATTTATTGAGAAGTAATTGCTAAAGCAATTGGTGAGGCGGCATTTAACGTTTCATGTTTTTCCAACATATCTTCGCTTTTACTGAACTAATGTTGATGAAATAAAAATGGAATTGTAGATCTGCGGACATTTTATTTAATCATATAAAACATTTTCTTGTTTCAATCACCTGCTGGTCGATTCTGTAAAATACGATTTTCGATTTCGAATCTCTTCTCGACTCTCACCCTCACTTCGAAAATAACTTCGATTCTCACATATTTAGTATTCTGTAACGTCAATGTCGCTCAAGTCGAGTGAAATTACGTCATAAATTAGTGATGACCTTTTTAGGTTACGGATTTAGATGATCATTTACGATTATATTAAAAAAATAATAAGCCATTATTATTTATTTGAATGTATTTCGTTCACGGTTACACATTATTGTTATTATTAAGACATTTATTCACAAAAAATAATTTTTATACTCGATTTATTTGTAAAAAACATCTAATACACCTTAAATACTTTTTTCAAATAAAAAATAAACTATGAAGTCTCTGACATTTTCAGACTTTGAAAAGTCCAAATATCGATTTGTCATTATTGTAATTTATATTCAAAGATTTATATTTCTACTCTAACAATATTTCTTAGTTTCGAATTGCTGAAAATATATAGAATAGAAGCAAGGATGAAAACGTTTGTGGAAAACTATAGCAACTATTAGAAGGAGACCTACATGATCTACGATATGGCCAAACGCCTATTGCTTTTGTCAGATATATTATATAGTGATCAAATTGTTTTTTCGTATAAAAGTATGTACATCTTAAAAAAAAAGATAAATAAACTTGAATCACTTCCTATGTGGGTTTGTTTTATTATTTCTTTACACAATAGTAACGAATTTTTGTTAAAACCACATTATATTATTGTGTAGGTATCTTAAAACTTATACAATTATATTTTGATTTTCCGGGATAAATCATACATATTATGTTAGCCTATAATATAATCAGCAATTGTGTAAATTCTTATCTCAATCCATGCAGTAGTTTTGGAGGAGTAGATGTTCAAAGAAACAGACAGACAGACAGACAGACAGACAGACATGAAAGAAAAAAAATATTGATTTGCCTTCTGTATCCCTTATATTAACGCCCTGTATAAAAATTTTCCCAATATATTCAATGTACAAATTCGGACTTGCTACGATTTTATTATATGTATTGATGGTATTTAGTTTTCTTTTTCGTTTAATTAAATAAATAGATTTTTAGATACATATTGTATCTAAAAAAAATAAAAATAATATAATATTCTAAGTTTTGATTTTACATTATCTAATAATTTATTGATGTACGTTTATAGGGTTTTAATTTAGATAAGTTTCATAAAAAAAATATTTAAAACTTTGCCCAAAGTTTGAGAACCAACAACAACATTCGTACACACGTGTATCTTTTATCGTGTATACACATAACTATAGTAAACTACAGATAATATTACACAATCAATTTTTATTCATTATTTCGGCATTTGTTGGCATATCCGTCCAGTGAATCAGTGTAGGAAGTTAATACAGGTATGTAATTTTTTGTTTGTTCATCAGATAGTGATTACTCATAACGGCTGTAACGGTTTTAATAGTTTTGAATGATTATTTAATAAAATTGCACTAAATTTAATAATCCCTATTTTTTGTATTTATATGTTCTTATTAACGTACATTTTTACATTTTTTGACGTTTTATAAACTTGAAAAAAAAAAAACTAAAATATTATTAAATTTCACAGAAAAAAAACTAACTTTTAAATGCCTTATTAGATTGACAGAACCAATTCCTTCGGAAGGCACTTTTCCAATGTATTAAATACTCTAATCTATCCATTAACGGTAAACCACCGAACTATAGACAAATGAATATCTATTTAAATAAAACAATGCCCCAAACAAAACATTACACCATCCGCTTAAGTATTAACCAATTTACCTAATGTTCTTCTCGTGTTTACAAATGAAAGACAACTTTATTTATACGCAATACGATTGATTTTACAATACCTTAATATAAGTAGAAACCTCCCATGGAACAACGTCCTATTTCCCATAAGTTTCAAAGGATTATGACCTGTATCTGTTCTTGTTATAGTTCGTTTTCGTCTGTGTACAATTTTGAGGTTAAGTCAAGTAGTTTGATGGATTCTTGTATCGGAATAGTTCCCAATGGATAGGCTATCTAATAGTATGTCGTTAAATTAATGCTACAATTTATGATAGTCGGAATTAGCTTGCGATCTCCTTATTGATTGATGTCTTACAACAATGGTCGCTTAGTGACTATGAGTGATTAACGAAATTGATACTAAAGTGATGGGCTTAAGATTCATTATTGATTGATATTAAAGTTATAATTTATACAAATTCGGAAAATGTTTGATTTCAAATATTGGACAAGTAATTATATTTTGAGATACATTTGAGTATTTAAAATTCCGTTAAATATCGTTTTCAAGACATTTTTCTTCGTTTAAAATAAAAACAAAATCTTAGTAACAAGTATCAAGTAAAGCTAAGTTAAAACATCAATGTGTGTGTATAGTTACAGCACACACAACATGTTCCTCGTTACTTTTCACACGATACTATCGATAATGTAAATGGCTGAGCAATTTGCGATGATGTTGCGGCTCCCTTGTGCCACCGTGCAGATTGTCCGTGAATAATAGGTTCGATTCCATCTATAAGAAATGTTGATTATTGTATTCTTGTAAAAATTGTGCAAAACGACATATTGGTATTGAAGACATTTTCTCGATGGCCGAGTGGTTAGAATTTTAGCTAAGGTATAAGATAGCGAGTCTTAGAAAGTTGTCAATAAAAAGCCGTTTAATATGTCGAATTAAATCGGATATCAAAGTAATGTACAATAAGTTAGTTTTTTTTAATTTTTTTGACTAAGAATTGATTGTGAGAAATATTTATCAGACATAGTAATATGAGGTATAAAGCCTAAATAATAAGCCACTAATTTTATATAGAAAACTTTGTTTGTTTGGTTGTAATGAATAGTCTCAAAAACTACTAGATCGATTTTAAAAATTCTTTTACCAATCGAAAGCTACATTATCCACGAGTAACAGGCTATATAACAAGGGAGTGCGTAGTTTTAATATAAAATCAAGAACTCTATACTATTTAATGTCCAACCAAAAATTATAACCAATTCAATATCATCGTACATTGTCACGAACAAAGCGCTCCCGATAATTGAGAAGGGCTAATACTTTCGATTATTTAAGTATTTCGCCACCTGAGCCTTTCCACAAAAAACAAGTATTAATTAATTATACAATAACACCCGTTAATATATTATGAACCTTATTTACCAAAGCTTTCGGTTCAATTTTGTGTGAACCTTGATCAATGGCTCTACCCCGAACCAAGCTTTGTGGGAAAAATATAAGATTGCTTTTCTTTTTGAGTTGATTTTGTTTTAATTCGATGTTTTTTGTTTAACCCTTCTTTGACTTTTTACTTTGCCCCGTGTTGATGTTTGATTACTTTAAAAGAATTATTTTGATAGGAATCTAACAAATTTCTTATTGCTTTCACTGGTGCAAAATTGATATTTAAAATTGACGTTTGAATTTCGAATATAGGTTTTAAGCTGCTTGTTTATTTCATCAGAGGGCGCAGTTATCTTTGTAATTCAATACATTTTCAAATATATATTTTTATAAACATCGAACTCTATACAAAACTAAAATTGACTACAACTGTCATTAATTTGCGGGTAGCTCTGTAATTCGAAAATTCAAACGCAGAACTAGATTTAAAAATGGAACAATCCGCGTTCGAAACACAAATCGGCCAATTGCGTTCCCGCAAACCGATACAATTAAAGGAAAACAACTTGTAAGTACTAATGCTAAGACGAATGTTGCGGAAAATCGGGCCCCCGTCTGTAGGGACGCCTGATTTACGACTACCCCCAAACGGGGTTCTTTAATTTTAATACTTGTTTGTTTTTTAAAGCCTTAAAAAAAGTTTTTCAATGGATATGTGTAGATTTCTGTATTGCTATAAACGGCTTGAAGATTTTAACGTATGAAGTTAGATTTGTCTGTATAGCGAGTAAAATATATATTAAAGCATAATTAAACAAAATGGCGGATTTTGGTGATGTTTTAGGCAGTCCATTCTTTAGTCTTTTTCTTAGGTATGTTTATGTGTAGTTTGTACCTTCTTACATCTTCCTCTTACCAATATTATAAAGAAGAAATATTTGCGTTTTTGTTAACGATTCACACAAAAACTACTGGTCCGATTTCAAAAATTCTTTCACCATTCGAAAGCTACATACATAGGCTATAACATAGTGCTACGTAAGCGAAGTCGCGTGAACTAGCTAGTCATAATCGTTTGATAGAACATCGATTGCGTGTTGTCGTGACGTGAAAGGTTTTCCCGCGTTTTTAGGTGCCAAAAGTTCATATAATAATCGTAAGTTATATTACGCTGTGATAAGCGACATTTTAGTGTACCGCCGATAACATCTTAGATTTCAAATATTTGTTTTTGTTAATGCTAATTTTAGGGTTAAGCTCTGTTACTTGGTTTAATTACTATTGGTGTTATACTAACTACTATAACTATACACGTTCGTAGTTTTAACTAAATAAAACACAATAAATTCCCATATATTTTTCATTGTTAATACTTTGTTACGAAAGGGAAGTCTCACATAAGATATATTTTATATTATAGATGGGAAAGTAACTCTGTCTAAATGTCTGTCTCTTCTTCACGCCTAAATCACTGAACCGATTTTGGTGAAATTTTGTAATTATTTTGTAAATATACACGGATTAAACCGCTTGATACAATTATTATGTTTATAAATCCATCAAGAATACAAATTATTTTTTACTATACAATTAATTTGCAAAATAAAATCTTATCTATATAATATAAATTATATAATTAAATTAAGGCAACCCTATTTTCTTTCCCGTATTGATAATTCTTCCGCGATCTACAATAATACAATTAATTCCCTTATGGCGAGGGCTGCTTAGATATTTCTAAGATGTAACCCTCTAAAGCACCTTATACATAAGATTGTGTTTTATACAAATAGTAGATGTGCCCTACGGGTTTACCTGCGTTTATCATCAAAGGATTTCCGGAAGAAACTATACTGTTACTATTATAGTTCTTTCTCGGGTTTCAAAAAATTTCATGCAAATCGGTTCAATAGTTTAGTCGTAATAAAGAGACAGACAGTTAATTTCGCATTTATGATATTAGTAAGTACGTTCAGTAGCGAAGGTGTGGTGGACACAAACAGCCAAACATACAAATTTTGATATCTATATCTATCGTAAATGAATGCTTAAAAATTGGCGGTACATTTATTCTATAGTTTTACAAGTTTTATTAAAAATCTACCCATTTCGACATATAAATAAATAAATAAATATGCAGTTGAAAATTGCTTTATACCAAGTGTACAAGCGGCTTAATATGATGTGTCATGTTCACCCTTATTCTGCGTAATTGCTTTCGATTCGAGTATCTTTTGTTTCAAATCTACACCTAACAATAATCGCATTAAATTTTGTTCATGTTTCACAAAAGATTCGTAAGATTTGGAGCTTTGTACAGGTTGAATTTAAACTTTAGACCAAATAAATTATTAAATAATATTGGGTATAAAAATATGTAACATAAAGTACATTAGAAAACAATTCATCAATTTAAAGTGCTTATTTAAAACCAGTCCAGTAGTTTTTTTTAGCCTATTCATTACAAACAAATAAAGATTTCCTCTTTATAATATTAGTGTAAACATGAAACGAAAACCAAAAAATTAATAAATCTTCTTTTTTTCAGGTAAGCTTCACATTCAATTATACTTACGGTAAGTCAAGTGTAAGAAACAACATTGTATTACATTCCAACACGTAAGTAAAATAAATTCTAAGCTCAAACAATTGATAAAATACACTTAACACGCTATCGACATGCCTACTTATAAATGGTTCCGATTTGTCAATAGCCGATTGTTTCAAACGCGCCACATTAATCCGGTAATCTCTAAACGTCAAACCATTACTCGGAATCGCGTGACTATTAAAAGGTTCCATTTTTAAACGAGCGTATCGACTGTCAGTCACAGATAAAAAATTGAATTTAGAACTCTAATTTCAATTAATGCTTTAATCCTGGCCACTTACATTTTTGAATTCAGAAAGTTGCGCATAAAGAAACATAACCGCTTACGTTCGAAAATATTATGCATATGCAACGCTAAAATAACAAACAAAAAGTCGAAATTATAGATGTGATCGTATAAAACCTCCTTGGTAAAAGCCATTAAAAAGAAAAAAGCACAACCTCTTTGGCAATTCCAGTTCGGAAAAACGGAACATCCCGCCAAGTCGAGTATCGGAACGCACTCGAAAAGTCATTCCCAGTTTCCGAACCATAAACTGTCAATAAAAGAAAACGTAAAACTGCTTCCATCTGCATATTCCCGCCATTAAAGCAAAAACAAAATGGAGAATAGTATTTAGCGACGGATTAATAACCCGTTGAACGCTGAGTATTTTTGCTTGGAGTGTTTTTATGTAGTATCGATTTCGCATTACAAGCTGTCATTAATAATTTTAATTAATTAATGTAGGGGCGTGTTTATTGTTCGTACGATGTGGAGATGATTTATGCGTTGCGTCTTCGTATAGATTTTAGATGACGCAAGTAGTTACATTTATTATACATACAAAGATGGTTGAAAACAATTTCGTTACACGTAAAGTATTTTTGGCATTATTATCTAGTTTCTTAAAGCTAAAACATAAAAAATAAATCTTGTAAATGACCTTAATTAATTAAAAAATAAATCAAATTTACAGCGTGAAAATTCATTTTGTATACTACAAACTATTATAACATTCTATGCATTAAAACCTTATTAATTTCTTTCTACCTTTTCCAAAAACCATATCAATCGCACCCACATCGGGTTACAAACTATTTTTGCGACGTCTATGATTAATTATACACATTTATAACTTTAATTTCGGCTCCGGTTCAAGCCAAGGGTCTGTCATTGTAATATTGTAAGCACCCGTATGTGTAAAGTTATGCAAATGTATAGAAACTACTGAACAAATTTTGATAAGTGATTCTGTTAACAAGAAATGCTATATGCATGGTTGTTTAGTTGTATACTTATAAATGGATGGAAGGATGGATTTTCAAAATAAATTATTTTATAATTTCTGTAGTTATTTGATATCTATCTGAGTATATCTTATTCGGTCACCCTATGAATGATATGTTAAATAATGAATATAACAAAGACAAACTCTAAAATTCTATGTTACCAGGGTATCGTTCTAAACTAACTCAAAAGTAGGCCAAAAATACTTTAAAACTATTCAAAAAATTATTACGTGTTACCCACAGGTTAACGAAACTAGTTACAGAACTATGATAATTCCGAAACTATCTAGATTTGAAGATAACTATCATTAATTGCGCCGAAAAGCGGGAATTTGAGTAAAACAGACAATTCCGTGTCAAACATCGCGCCCGGGTCACGCTATTTTACCCAATAAGCATAGGTTAACCCTAAAATGCAGTCGTTAATTTTTGGTAAATAATGACACTTAATTTTCTTTGTTAACTTTTATATAAAGACAAACATATGTTTATACTTTCAATTCCACTATATTAACACTTTTTACAATAATGATTTATTTATTTAAACACGACCAGTTTCGTACATCATCGTCAGGTAGTTTTTAATATGCAATTCGATTTAGAAGTATCAATACAAAGTATAAAGTATATTTCTTTGTTAAGTTTATATACCAAGCTACCCAAATGTAGTACCAAATACAATGCATGTGTTTTAAGAATAATTTATTGAAGGTTAGTAAATTGTTGGAAAAAAAGCCATTACATAGAGGTATCTCAAAACTTAGTGTACTATAGGAAGGTGCATAACTTTACATTAAAAAGTTGTTTTCAAACAAAAAAAACTAATTCATGTGTGCTACACAACCTGATGAACTGTGAACTTAAATTTACTTAGAATATAATTAAATACCACATTTAAATCGTAAAGTTATTTACGATAAATTAAGGACACTAAACTTACAAAAGTGTAAAAATACACACACACAAAATATGTAATACAAAAGTGTATCAAAACGTAGTGAGTAACAATTTTTGAAATCGGTTAAGAAAACAATCGATACACTATATACGAGATATGATCAGCCCCAAATTTCAACCCCTTTGCTTCACCCTTCGATCGTCGATGTCCACCCTTATTATATACTGATTCGTTAATACGTCTTATGTCTATTTTAACTGTGACGTCATAACACCCTTTTTCTAAAATCACAGCTAAAATCTAGAAATTAAAATTATATTCCACAAAAGTCGATAAAAAGTGTTAAAAGTGTATATTACAAAATGCCTCTATTGTAACACATTTAAATGCAAAAAAACTAGTAAACAAATAGCAATAAAACTGGGGTAGTATCAGGTGAACTATTACTTGATATTTTATTCAGTATAGGCCTTATTTCTAATTAAAATATGTATTATTCATCAAGAAATTTCAATATTATATCAAAATCATGGTAACGTTACCTAATACCTTTTCTATTCGAAATTCCTACTTTTTTCAACAACTACATCGATTCTTTTCATTATTTATTATTTACTTTTTGTTTATCCAGATACTCATTCTATATCCTACGGTTGCTTCAGCGATAAGACTTTTGCACTTGTTTTTGTTTATATGTATGTATGTCTGTATGTATGCAATAAACTGTTTTCTATTCTATTCTACACATACCCAAAAAGTTGACGTCAACTTTATGCTTTTACAATACCACCGAAATAAATGTAACTAGTAAAACTAACTCAAATGTTACATATCTAAAATCGTATAATTATATACAATCGACACATATTTAAAATTGACTTCCCCCATCGAAGGATTTGCCCCGATAGGGTCCAATCGCGATTTTTGAACCCCACGTCCCATGGGCTTTGTCCCTTTATAAGACATGTAACTGAATTATATATAAACTTACCCCGTTTTAAACTATTAGTCCCTTTATGTTATAAATTAGGTCATATTTAAAATGTATTTGGTCACAAAATGTTACAAACTTCGATGAATATTTTTCTATTCTCTCGACTTCTTACGTTTATTTAGTCCAAATTTTCATCAAAATCTGTACAGCCATTTAGGAGGACAGAATATAAAAAAAAACAGCTTGAAAAATGCAATCCCAATGAATATTAAACAAACACGGTTTAAACAAATGTTTAAATTACTACAAATAATTAAACTAAAAAATCACTCAATCCAAAAACATCCTTTACTGAGGTGCATGCACTCAAACATACATATCACGGTGATAACCCTTTATTTTAACCCCAAGGTGAACAACCCTGGTGCAAAACACCCCACGCGGCGCTATTTCAAATATTCTTTAGATCTGTCATCGTTACAGCATCTTCTATTCTCTGATTAAAGCCATTTTCGCATAGATCAGATATTAAAGAAAATTCCGAAATAGTTCATGAAGTTCTTAATCAATATTGTTATTAATACCACAATATAATATAAAACCTCGTTTGATCTTTCGAAAGAAATTATTCTGAATATTCAAAAAAAGGTTTTTGTATAACTTAAAATCAAGAAAGATAGTTTTGTTCTAAATGTATTTTTCACCCAACCGCAACAGAAGGAGTAATGTATTCGAGTGTATGTTTGGTTCGCCTAACAGCCCAAACGCCTTGAATTCATTAGAATCAGTAACATAGGCTATAAAATCAAAATGGCGCAGGGAAGTCAAAAAAAGGAAAGAAGAGGAAGAATTTTTTTTCATACATAACACAGTCATGTTTTTAAAAATAACTATTATTATGTCAAAATGTTAATCAAAATAAACAAAATTCAATATAACCATATTTGCGAAAATTTATAACATACCTACTTAAAAACTCGGATAAAATTAAAAACCGCTGCAGCTTATAAAACAGGTCACACACATACTTACCCACCGCGTGCTATCGAATATTCATATCTCTATGTTTTCGTGAAAAAACCTTCATTAAAAATACTGGCCGCTCGCCAAAAACGACCAAAGCTATGACACCGCACTTTTAATTAAAATTGATATTTATCAAATGAAGACATAGTTTCATAGAGGAGAATTTAAATCTCCGAATTCGTACAAGATAAACTCAACTTTATTCACATGTAATTAGATCGATTGTCGAGTATCACAATAGAGATGACAGATGAATTTATTGTATTAGTGTACGTGGCATATGTCAAGTCAATTCGATATTTGATTTCGAATTGCTGAATTCGATATTTAAAATTTAAAGAGTAGAGGAATAGATGCGTCATTTGGTAATAAACGTGTTTATTTTTAGCGTGTTACATTGGGAATTAATATTAAGTTTTAATCATTAATTGTTACAAGATCTTTGACAAGGAATGGCAGGTGACAGATGCCAAGTTTCTTGCCAATTCTTTTGCACGTCATACATCGTTCGTGTCTATTTGTTAGTTATTAGAGTAACAAAAAACATTCGTATTTACTTCAATACATAAAACAAACCAATACAAACAAACGTTTATATTAATATCGCAATCAAAAGACGCCTGCGTATGATAGCTAAATAAATACAGCAAATTAATTTGGTATGGAGCAAAAAATAAATAGCTCTGAAAACAATAAGACGGTGGAAACCCCACATCGCTGAAATATGACTCATTAATTATTCGCTAACAAGAGGAAATCATATTAAAATGTATAGAATACGGGAATCAAAACCATCCGAGCGTATAATTATAGATGTCTATTTCGCGATGATATTTGCGTATTTTTTAAGTCACACGGGTATCGTGGGCCCTTAATAATTTATTATTATTCGTTAATAATAAATTATTAAGGGCCCAAATGCAAAAGTTCAAAGAAAATGTAAAGGTTTCTTACTTCCGATTTTTTCATGCTCTGCGTTTACATTTCCTAAGAAATAACTGACTTTTCACCATAAATTTAATAAAAGCACTAGTCTATAATCAGTTACATTTCTTCATCAATTATTAATGTTACATTTGCAATCATAAAAAGGGTTAGTTCGTCTGATTCTAGAATTATAAACTAGCAATACAAACTCACGCCTTCACCCTCAAACTCAAGGTGCACAAAATTTAACGAAACTCATGCATATTTATAAACTAAATGTGTATTATTTAATGTCTGTATGTGGGGTGGGCCCTTAATAGCAGATATTCAATCAAAATCAACCCCTTTCTGCCGATATCTTTCCAGACCCTTCGTCTGTTTTGTTTTGTGAATCTATGTTATGGAATTTTTGATGGTTCTATTTTTAATTATATTTTTTATCTGTGCGTTTGTGGCGCGCTTCTAATGTCAGATTTAGAATTTCAGTTCAAAAAGTTCTTATTTTTAAATTAAATTAAAAATTCCAAATTTGAAAGTTTGTCTTGAAATATAGGTAACAACTTATTCATTGTGTAGTTTCTTGTTACAAATCGTAATATACAATTATTTTAACTACATGCCTCAGAAGGGGAACCAACTATTATGCGTAAGTCCCTCGATCTAAGATCGGCGACCATTGTACATTCGATATTTGCATATGAATGAACACCTTTAAACTATTTATTACTCAGAACAAGACATACGATATAACCATAATATTACTTATTAGAAAAATATGTCATGAACACAGTTTCATTATTCATATTTTTCTACTAACATTTTATGCTAGATAAGAATTGAATATTTTCATATGTGAAAGAAATTTTCATCAATATTAAAACAAAGGCCCGTCCAGACGGGTAAAAAAAGAATTAAATATTATGCATTTGTGAACCGGAGCATTTAGACAGTATCGCATGAAGCGAGCGTAAATCTTCGGGCGTGGTGTGGGTGAGTCTGGACCTAACTCCGCCATGTTTATGTATAGATATTTAAAATATTCCCTTTGATACGAATGATAATTTCGTTCGCAATCCAACGGTACGTCTGCACCGTTGGCAGAACTGTTCAAATTAATTTTATCCGTCCCATAATTTCATTATTAAAATATAACGAGGTTAGTTCTGTATCGGTAAAAGTTCCAATTTCGAATTTCGAAGCCGTATAGATAATATAGAACTGCCAATTTGAATTCGGAACGCATCAGTTCTGAAATTAATAACTGTTGACACGAGATTGAAACGTCGAACAATATGACATGGAGAGTCAAAGCGGAGTTTAGTCGGCAAACTTTTTCCGACTCGTTCGTGAAGTTGTCGTCGACTCTTTGTTCGCAATCGCACGCTACTTTGTAAGGATGCGCCCGAGCGGCTCGTTTGCCGACCGTACTTTGATTTCCGAACCGCTTTGATTTCAACTTTTAAGCATCTCCAGTTTTGACGTGGAATATTGCATTTCCGTGTATGTTTAATATGATATTTGTTTTGTTAGTTCATGGAGTACAAGCGATGCTCGATGGATTGCTTTTGAGCGCACTTTCTTGTTTCGTAATTGGTTTGCTGTGAATATTGAATTTATTACTTTCCAATTCAGCACTCTAGCATCTCTTTATGAAATATAGGTATTTGTTTGTTGTACGTTTAGTTCTGCTCGATTTCGGGAATTGCAAATATCATGATTCCCTATGAATGTTTTGAAACACATAAAAATGTAACCGGCGACGCGATCATGCCAATAACACTCAGTTTCTAGTTAAACCCATTGTATCTCACCCCACATAGGCGACCCTCCGAGAAAAAATAATAAATTATTTTAGTTAGTATGCAAATAAGTAAGGACCGATATTTTAAGCTACACCCCATTGGGACTGTGCCATTTTTTATAAAATATCTGTTCTCAATGAGTCGAAAGAATAATTTTGAATTTTGAAAATGGAATTACTCGATTCCATCTTCCGAGCCATAGACTAAACGGCGCACACATTTGATGTTGAATTATGATTTTTGAAAAAGGAATTAATGTTGCCAGTTTTTAAAACATCAGCTCCCTTCGACCCTTCAATGTAATCTAGATCTTAAGTGTGCATGTACGGGTTTGTCTGTGTGGGACAGGGCAATGATATTTAATTCGAAGGGTAAAATTTCTCATCGATTTTAATTTTATGCGCGCATCCCGTCTCGGTGTGTATTATTTGTTTTTTATGTAAATACAGTCGGATCTCTTAGCGGTGAGTGGAGATCGTTTTATCGTGTACTTTTTCCTATTTTTACGTGCTTAAAATTGAACGGCGGTGATTAAAACCCAGGTGCGTAAAGCGACTTTGGTTTGGCGAACGTAATAAAAGGAGCACATATTTAAATTTCCTCTATTATTATGACATATAAAACTCATACGATGAACACAGAATCAATTATTTCTTGATTTTAATAGTTATAGCCTGTATTAAAATATTTATGTTTACACATTTTACGGTCGAATGAGTAAAGAAATGGGCCATTGAAAACAATACATTTTGCGGGTTTAATTATGAACTCGGTACAAATATCTTTCGATACATCAACACCCCTTATAATACGGCACCCACAAAATTAATATAACCGGGGCTACGTCAAAAATCATTATATTTTATGGGCGGCCAAAATAAATGACGCTTATACGGTACGGCTGAAAGTTTATATTCAAATTTCTCTCAGGCCGGTCAGGCATCTCCAAGGATCAATTTACATATTCACAGGTTTCCGCGATTATATTTAATGTTTGATATGTTAGATATAAAACGAAAGATTCAAGACGCTTTATTATGACAGGCAATAAAACACGTTCCCATTCGCAAGTTTATATTTCGAACGCATTGTTTTACAACGGTTCACTTCGCTAATAGATTTCAGAACTGTTCCTACGTTTGCTCTTTGATTCGAATTCAAAAATAGAATCCGTCGGATTCTTTTTTCGAATTTCGAATAGCTATTTAGCTCCCAATATTGTATGGCCAGCATTAAAAAACAAATTTAAATGCGAATACAGCAAAGGTAACATTTTTAATTACTCCGCGTCGGGATACACGCAAGAATTATTTTCTTCGAACACTCTCTGTATTCTAATTACACATGTATTCTTAACAATGAAAATTCCAATTAATTCTTAACTAGATGTACGACAAAGCGAACTTGGATATGTGTATTTATTTGAAATTTTGCACGCCGCAAATTAATTTTGACGCAAATAAGAGTTTCAACTCGATATGAAAGTTGGTATTGGAGTATTTGATAACGAATGTTTGAACTGGATGAAATAAATAAAAGACTTATGTTTGGTTGAACAATTTGGGAGGGAAACGGGCGATATACATGTTTGCGTATTTCGTTATTAGAATTACGAGTTTCGACTAGTGAATCAAAAGCATATTGAGGTTATGTTTTTATAGTGGTTTATCGTAATTTGAAACGTAAGATACGTTTTTGTAATGTAGTGTCATTCTAATAATATAAATGCGAAAGTTAATGATGATGTGTATTTTTTACTCTTCCACGCAAAAACTACTAAACCGATTATGATAAAGCTTAGTATACATATAGGTAAAGATTCATAACATAAAGCCGAGTTTTAATCCCGAGTTTCCACGGAATCAGGATAGTTTTAACTAACTAGTAACAAGCGGTTAAAAAATCAACCA
>LQNK01000258.1:56370-77284 GCA_001586405.1 Phoebis sennae | reverse complement strand
CCCATTTCCATTCATTTTCATAATAAAATCGTAACAAACGACTCAGGTAGCGAAATATGGAGAGAGAACGGAAATTTATGAGAACGCGATTCTATGATTTAGTGCAGGATCGAATTATAGTTTATTAATATCGTAGTTGTAGTTTCGAATAACATAGAAGATTAACAATAAGATTATTTTGTGTTTGCCTCAAAAACAATTCATTGATTTGTATCATATAAAACTCATGGTAAAACGATATGTATAAAAAGATTGTATAATTTGTGTCAACGCTTACCATAAGTCGTAACATTAAGATCCCAAAATAATATTTTATAATTGTAGAAATTAATTACTTTTTTTACTTTTTTGACAACCCGATTAACTCGGTAGATTCGTTCTCCACGATTAGAAAATTATAATGTCTATCTATCATAATATATGTATGTATGTACTTACAAAAAAAAGTATGTTTAAGTACGATATCATTTATCGAATTTCCATAGTACAAGCTTTGCTTAGTACGGGAGTAGCAGTGTTAAATATCCCAGAACATTTATATTGATATAAAATTTAAATAATAAATGTAAATATAAGCCCGATCCATATAAGGAAGCCTTACTAAGGCCCCAATCAATCCTTCTGTTCGAGATACAACCTCTAAAATCTAACTATTGTTCACGAATAGGAAATTTCCATTCGGATTTATTCATTTGTCTAACTATTGTACCCGACTTCCAATTTAGAAACGATAACTAACTTATATAGAACAAATAACTTCCCTCGTAAATAATAGTTTGCGCATCTTCAAATATATTATCGTTTTTATTCGATAACAAGTTTTATTGGGATGCGTTTTACTTATTCTACTATTATTATACACAAGGAATACTTAATCATTATTATGAAAACTAAATTTAATAGTTTTAAACATTAGAACTGGCAACGAACATAAATTTCGAATTAGGAATTCAGTAACGAATAAAATCTGTAAATGAATTCCTTATTTGAAAATGTATATTTTATTTCCCAACGCATTTGAATTTGGACGGAGTCGTGCTGTTTCGCGTTGCAAAGCCGCCATTGTTATAATAAATTTAACGGAATACACCGATAAGAATCGACTCGCACAGACGCAATTTTCATAGATATGGCTCAATTAACAATTGGTTTCAATCGTGAAGACGTTCGGGATATAATAAACTGCCTCCACGCACCCCCTCAGGCAATCTTATTTCTATTTGGAATATTGCGGTGTCAATTTCGAGTATTGAAGTTGAATATGGAACCCGCGGCACATATTGTTGCCATATTAATTCGACGATCGAATCCAAGATTTGTCACTTCCTTTGAAATTGTAACGTCATTTTATTACACTCGTATCTTGTATCTAAAAGCAAATACACATCATATGATTCTCACGAATTCTGTCATAAAATTTAATTAAGTAAAATTATGAAGTAGGCAAATTTAATTGATGTTAACATGCGTCCAAATTGCGCGCTAAAAATCAAAACAGAACAAACAAACCTTTCCGAACGTCAAACATCAATAATGGAACGTAACGCAAACAATGTTACCATAATAAAAATTGTGTACAGAAGATTTACACAATATCCAATTGTGGTGACGTCAACATCCGAACCGCCACCCCACGAGTGGCGCATTAATATCAATATATCAATAATCGTCAATATTGAGGCGCGATCAATTGATCAATGAGCCACAGATTAAAAAACCCTATTTTTTCTTCCCCTCATAATGTATCGATGATTACCGATCGGTCACGCTCCACTGTTTTGATTGCGGCGTTCGAATTATAAAATTGAATCCTCTATAGTCTATTGAGTTGTCACTATAATTCGATTAAATTTTAAATGCGCGTTCTATTCTCTACGGTTGAATTTGGAACGCTATGCGACATTTATTAAAAATACCAATCGGTAATGCGGCATTTTATAATGTTTGTAAAATGATAAAGTGTTATCAACGATAATACGACGCCTTGTACAATTTGGCGGAGCTGTGTGCGTGATATTGATTGTAATGAATTTTATACGTCGTTCTCATTTATGTTAGGTACTTAATTACACACGACAAATAAAACAACTTGAGCCGATACGTATAGACACTTCCAAAGACGATGGAGGCAGGGGGAGATAGGAATCGTATGTTTTCGGATTAATTCGTTCGTAAAATCGTCTCCTCCGATAAGAATGGCAACTGCTGTGTACTAATTGAATCTACAATTGCGCTGGGATGTCTGATTTCATTACGCGCCGATGTGTGGGTGCGGGGCGGATAAGCAGAAGCGAAATTACACCCCATAAACATTAACGAAAAATTGCTTACTTTTAATATGTCAAGGATAATGGGAGTGCCGCGATCTGGAGACATTTTATTATCATTAAAAATGATTTCTCGCAGATTCCGCGTTGATAGAACATATCGTTTTGCGACGAAATCAATTTGAATATTCAGAAAGCGTTCGCGTCTCGAAAACAACACGACGAGGGCGAAAATGTGTATTGTTTCAGAATAATGGTATTTATATGCTACATTGGTTTCAAGGGAAATCACTCTCTGAATCGTCCATAACGTCTGTATCAGGCACTTGGAAGTTTGGGAAGTGAAACGTCGCAAGTGGCGGATCGGGGCCGTCGCTTACGCCCGTCCGCTTCCGAATGCCCCGAATCCGATATTACTTAAGCTCGTATTGAAATTTGGGTGGGGGCGAAGATTTGGTAGAATATTAAACATTCACGTTTATTAGTTTGTCCTCGAACGTATTTGGTAGTCTAAACGGGGGTAGTTTTCGATGGGAAACTTGGAAAGTGTGTTAACGAGTCCACCCCGTAGTTTATTTTGCTAATGGGGATTACATCCAGTCGATCGCGCGGTGTAACTTCGTCGGCACAAAAACTTACCGCAATAACTGGTTGATGCGAGAACTTTTTGCCGGGTATTTGCAACGTAATTGAAAGTTTAGCTCGATGATTACAACACGTAATGGGGCGACGATCGAGAAGATGAAAGGGTCTCATATCAAAGGCGCCAATACGAAACGCTTGTGAAAAGCTAGAAGAAAATTGGTATCGTATGATCTACTTTTTATACAGATAAGGGGGCATACAAAGGCCGCTATCGGAAGGAAAACGAAAGGGTAATGCGGGCATAAGATGCGCATCGTCACACACGGCCTAATCACAGTCTCCCCAGCCTCCCCAACTTTTGCATATTGCCCAAACTTCCCCACTGGGGTGTATATTTTTGCTGGTAGGATAATTCTTTACCGCATCAACTGTTGCTATTCGATTTTAGATTTTGTTACGTTCTTATACAGTTGTTTAGGATGTAATGTGACAATTTCGCTTGCGGGATGGATCTTGTCGTTTTGCGGGTAGTCGGGTAAAGTGTATGGGAAAGTGTGCTTTATTGCCTTGGTTATAAGGGTCTGGTTTTGTTTTCGCGGGTGTCGGATCGGGGATAAGGGTGCTATGACGTTTGAGGGATTCGTCTTAATTGTGAGTGTTGTGTTCTAGTATTGATTTTTTAATGTGTGTCTCGCTTTTATCTGTTGTACGAATGTGAGCGACCGCATTTTCATTTTAACTCTAATTAGCTGTTGTATGTTGTTTTGTTTGGGTTTTGACAAGTTTTTGTTAATTAACGAATGATGTTTAACGTAAAACTTAAGATATTGGATAACATAATATATGTATGTAATAGTAAAAACATGTTTAAATAATAATGTGACTGCGTAAAAATTCCCGCAAGAACTATGAGGCAATGTAAATATTATGAGCATAAACATTCTAACATCAGACGCAATTACCAGAAACAAATATTAAAATTCCCGGGCACATTTCGTAGCGACCAACGATCACAATGTTGCCACAATCAAAAAAGGACATAAAATGGAAATTATTCTAGAAATCGCTAACCCACTTCATCTGGCAATTAATGTCAATTTTATTTATAATTATAATGGCAGCGGTATGAAAAAATGATTTGATATGTGTCAACATAGCTCGACCATCTGCTGAGCAAGAATGATAAGTACTAGGCATGTAGACCGCAATTATAACCTGGGTCTTGAAGTCCGGACTCTAGATTATATTGAATTATCTTGTGCTATAAAATTGTTGGTTTTTGTAATTTAATTTTTTAGTTTCGTGTACGTTATTGTTTTGAGATCGTATCGAGACATGTTTTTTATTATTTCAAGAACTTGGAAGTGGAAATTTTTGTTTGTTTAACTGCGTTTATTTTGAGGATGGATTTAAAATATTATTTCTCTATATGGACTATAGACTACATTACACTAATATGCAGATGAGATTTTATATATCATAGTTTTTTTATTTTATACTATTACGCGCGTCGTCGTATTTTACAATATTATATTACGTATGTTCATCAAAGGTAATTCAATAGTAAAAAATCGTTCTAGTAGTTTTCGAGCCTATTCAATTCAAACCAACAAAAAATCAAATCTTTCTCTCTATATTATTAGATGGAGATTGATCTTTAGTATTTCCATAGTGAAATACTAATCCATACAATTAAAAATAATCATTATTACCTCAGTTTTAGTTGCAAAGTATGTACTGGCGAGGCACGGGGTAACTTCCCCTTTCTTTAACTATTTGTTCAACTCCTTAATCCTTGATTTCTATTTGTTTTGTCTAATTATAAAACTCTGTACTAATTAGTGAGTATCGAATTTATTACTATGAGGGTAGTTTTTAATTTTTCTTTAACATTTTTCTAACTTTGTTCAAATCCGTTCAGTTTAGATGTTTGTGTGTCTACTGAACGAATTTTGATGAAATTTCCAAAACAAATAGATGATTTGCTGAATTAGGTGATAGGATATATCGTTGATAGAAAATTGACGCAAGTAAAACCGCGGACAGTAGCTAATGTGACCATAAAACATCGAAAATGGTTGATCCGTTTTCAAGGTATTTCTGTCATACAATTTTATTTATATAGATTAATTTATTTGTTAATTCTTCGTATTATAGGAGCAAACGTAGTTTTGATGCATTCCTTTTACCAGTAATGAGTGGGGTAATTACACTTAATTATTTAATAAGATACTCCAACTTGTGTTTTTCTTTTGAGATTAAACGTTTTAAATTGTTTTAGAGTAAATAAATATTTTCTTGGCATATTAAAATGTTTATATAAATTAATATTATAATGTAAACAAACACATTTTTAATCGAAATTATAATGAATATTCTTATAACTAATTATTATATCAGTGACTCTATTTTTTATATACAAAATTATGTCGTCACGTGATTTTTTTCTATATTAATTTTTTTTCGACCAAATTTCTCGAATCCATTATTGTCATAATTCGCAAAATATTTTCCTATTCTGAAACAGTACTCAACTGATCATCAACTTAGAATACCAATGCTCAACACTGTCATACTTCCATCAATCTCCGGCGCCGTCGGTTCGGAACTCAATTCTGCCGCGTCATTTATATTTGACATCAATCCCAATTATATTTCCTTTTAATAATATTTAACGGAAATAAATCTGGATTTATTGTTGAAGTTATAACTTTTAAGACTTTAGAAGTACTTTTTAGATTTATTTGAACGCGTTCATCTCAGAAACTACTGGTCCGATTTGGAAAATTCTTTTTGTGTTAGATAGACCATTAATTGAGGAAGGTTATAGACTGTATAACATAGTACTATAGGCACGAATAGTAATATAATAATAATGCCGTGTAATAGTATAATATAATAATGCCGTGTAAAGCAGCTTGTTTTATGTTTAGGTACATATTAAAATGACTACAAGAAATTTATTTAAGAATGCCTAATTTCTACACCAAAGAAAGAAAGAAATTATTTATTTCTTTCGTACAAAAACATCCAATTTTAATTGGCCAAAAACAATATTTTACCGGCGCTTTTTTGCCCCCGCCGCATTACTCAAAATTATCTAGTTCTGATATCTTCGCAAAACACCCCGGGTGATGTATGCCCGCCGAAAACGCGAAATTTTTAAGGCGTTTCCGGTCCGAGCGTTCTTTGTTTGAAATTTTGGAATTCGAATGTCTTTATTTGAACTTTGAATTTAGAATGTTAATTTTCGTGTGTTACTAATCGATATTTGAATTTTGAATTTCGTGTTTACGAGTTTTACTGAACTATTCTTTTTCATAATGGACGGTAAAAATAAAGTGTGAAAAGGTTATATAACCAAATGGTTTGCATATATAACAGTATCTTCAAGATCATAGTTTTATTTCAGGCTGCTTTCGTGTTTCTTTGTTTTTTAATATACAAATACAAAGATTAATTAACTCGCTAGCCGATTTGCTGGTGTAAACGTTATCACTATTATAGCTTAAAATAGTCCGTGCACTTAGCCGAAATTTCGCGAAAAAAGCATTTCTTTTAATTCCGAATGACGTTCGTATAATTGCATCGGTTCGCGTGCGGTCCAATCACGTGTCGGCCCCGGAGCTGACCAAATTGTCTGTTACGGTTATTTATTACACCTATTTAATTCTTACTTGTCTTTGCTTTTTGAAAAATTGCACCCGCAACTTCTTTGTATGTAGTTAACACTTCTAAATTACCTCTCACCGCAGTCTACCATATAGTCAATTTAGGCGAACACTTACTTCAAGCAAGTAATTCTAAAGAAAGAGAAAAGAAAAGCAAATAAACGATACAACAACCCATAAAGTATGCAGGATACATTGGCTTCCATAGCAAGAACTAATAACAACATGAACTTAGTTTTCTATCCTGTTTTATAACTGCAACGATAGACAGGCAATAAATGAGCTCCCCGAACTTATAATTGCTTCATTTCGTTGTCGACTGCCACAAAACTACAATTGCATTCCAATTGTCTATGCCACGTGAATTTCGAGCTATCGACTCGCGTCGAATCGAAAAAGGAACGAACATCTGACAGAAACTAATCATCGAAGCTACTAATGGCTCCTGTCAATGCATTTCAAAAATGGAATCAAGCCAGCCATAGACAAATTTACCGCCAATTTCGCTGTCAACGTCATTGTCATGTTTCGAATTTCAAATGCAAAACTATGCAATTTACAATCACCATTGTAAAAGATATGCAATGGATACGCTGTGTATTTTTATATGCGGTTTTCCGATCACGCATACTTGATAGATGTGATGACGTATGTTGTCAATCAACGGCCTGCTGTATAAAAGCACCGCGACAATTGTTGTGAATATTTATGAATTGTTACTGATGTCGTGACAATCCGCTAAATGGGCGATAAATTTGCGCATTTTAATTCCAATAGATGCGCTGTCAGACCCGTCATAATTCGAATGAAATGTGAAGCGGATAGCCGAAATCTCTTTTGGCGATTCAAAACTCATGTCGGGCTGTTCAATCATTCACGTCATTTATCATTTTTCCTCGAAATGAAACTCGCTCGGAACTATACAGTGAGCAATAGATGTGGAAAAAGGAAAAGGAAGCGTAGAAGCTATCCGAGCGTCTTTTTTGTTTTCAACAGTTGGTATCGTCGGATTTGGTTCGAAATTCGAAAGGGGTCGCGTGGATCGCCGGCCCTCCGTCCGGCGGTCGTTTAAATTTGGTCGGCTAATAATGGTAGCCCGCCAATTCTCATGTTTGACCAGTTTGACAGATAGCCGCGCGGATTCCACTTTGTGACGAAAATGGCGTATTATGCGTTTTTTATTCGTTCACTTGTCTTTCATCACGTCTTTTGTGATTGAGCCTTGTACAAATTTATGACTACGGATTGTCAGGGGCCGAATTGGTTCTGTTTTGTTACTTTATTAGATTGGCGTTGTCTATTGGCATTGACATTCGCTTCCCATTGTTTTTGTTCGTGATCTTTTTCTTGTGATGGGTTAATGTAGATTTTGTACGGTGTGAATGCATTTTGAATACTGGGATGTTTTAGGGTTTTGTACGATTAGTAAATGATATGTTTTAAGAATTTTGAGGGTACTTTGTATTATACGTATGTTTTGTGTTAGTAAGTCTCCATTCAGTATTTCTAATTTTCTATATATTCATACTAAATTAAAGACCTTTGTATATCGACATACACACCGAATCAGACAGTCACCGAGGCGTGGAAAAAGACTAGTAATTTAACTAAAAAGCCGCCCAATAAAACCTGCAAGTGTGACGGGCGAAAACATAATTGTCCATAGTAATGATTGTAGGTAATTGTTGGGGTTGAACTTTGACCCTCCTGAAGGAACCTTTGGGTTGCGAGGGATGGGCTGAAGCGATTAATTACTGAAAATGGTACGTAATTCTGAAATTAATGAAGGGATTATTTTTTTTAATTCGTGAATTATAAAATGATGACTTCGTTTATAATAAGTTACGTGTTTAATATTTTTTTGTAGACAACAAATAAGTGATGTATTGATAAGAAAGAACGATAAAGAAGGATAACAATGGGACATCCATGGTAAATAGTTAAATACATTCCGTTGATTTAAAAAAAATATGATTTGTTTGAAAATGAGAGTCCCTTTTTTCATTCAACAATTTTATAATTTAAAAATCTATTTAAGTATCAAACTGAAACTCAAGTTTTTACAACAAACCGCTACCGCCTATAAAATCGCTACCGCCTATAAAATCGCTTCCGCTTATAAATCGCACAGCGCTCTAATAGCGGTCAACGTAGGACCGAATTAAGACAATAATGACCCGCGGTTCCACCCGAAAATTTCGTTTAATACTTTTTATGTGACTGTACTATTTGTTTACAAGCCTTTATGTGCACCGTGTTTTCCAACGACTGGACAGACAAGAACATTTGATCATATGTGTTTACCCCTTTAGTTTAGTACCAATAAAGGGCCTTAGGTTCGATTCCTGAAATTTAACTAGGTTTGGCGTAGAAAGCTGATTACATTATTAAAATGGATAACATAATTTCTTAGAAAAAAAAATGTTTAAGAAGCTCGAAAATAATATTAAATAATATATTTGTTACGTACAAAACATTATAATTTATTTACTTATTGTACCCAACAGTAAGAATGTACATAAATAGAAACTTACGAGTGTACAAAAAGGCATATTTGGGCATATAAAAAAACACTGCATTTATTATTTTTAGAAATCCATTTACTTATAGCATATTTTATTTAAATATTACTTTCAATGTTTAATCTGCAGTTAAATTTGCAACTTTTAAAATTAAATACATTTATGGTAGTAATAACTTAAAATTTTAATTATTGTATAATTATGCCGATACATTCATACGTGGATTTTATTAGATAAGAAGTTATAAACGCTAAAATTTATTATTATATGAAGATATAAAACATTTACATGTATTTACACTTGGCTTATTCAGAATAATTAATTTCAATGTTTTTTGTGTGAGATACACTAGTCTAGAATCGTTAGGATTTCTATATAAAGCTAAAATAGCGGAAAGGAATATAAAAGGAGTTAAAAAGGATTGCGATAATATAAAAGGAACGTAAAGTATTTAAGTATAAAATAAATAAACCTACTATTAATAAAATTAATGTAAGTTTAGATTTTAATGAAATTGTGTACATATTTCTCTGGAACCCGAATTTAACGCGAAGTGAAAGAAAAGACGTGGGCGAAAACTAAGTCCCACTATGTATGTATGTGAGTTTGTTACTCTTTCGCGCAAAAACTACTGAACCGATTATGATGAAACTTTGTATACATATAAGTAAGTTCAGAATAACATAGGCTATTTTGAATCCCGGAGTTGCCACGAGATTAGAAGAAACCGCGGGGCTAGTATAATTTAAAATATTCTTAAATGTTGTCTTGTTCGTAACAATCTTCGATTGTCATAAAAATAACATAAAATAATCTAATTATACGTAAATAAAATAATCCTTTTCAAACGTGTCAAATTCAAGGTTTCCTCCTATTTGTTCTTCTGATGCCGAATAATATGTCAAGGTGTTTTGGCATTTTGAGCCTTATGTAATTATATTAAGGTGTATATTACGTCAATATTTATTGAGATCAACCTGTCTATCAAACTTGATTGAAATAAAATGATAAACATTGTTATTTAAATAATTCTAGTCTTCCGTATTTTTTGTTCGTATTTTACTTAAAACTGTAACTATTCTTGGTGAAATTAGAAGAGGGTAAATCTCGAGAAGGTAGAGGGTAAAAAGAAAGAAATAAAATACATAAAATACGAGTATACTTTTTGTTTGTAAATATATACATACTATAGCTAGATAAACACCCAGACAGTAGAAAATTACAAGTAATCATTATACTTTTCGAATAAATTGATACATATGCTATCCCTTCTAAGTCCAAGTCATTGAATCTACACTAATATGAACCGTGAGTGATATAGCATAGATGCGTCACCCATCATCCAAACATCCGGTACATCCGATAGCGATCAACACGGTCCGCGCACCTGCACAATTGATACCTTCCGAAGGTCAGCCGCCATCTTGATTTGTGGTTGGCGCTAAAATTCAAATCCAATTGGCATAACAAGTGTATTCGAAATTTGAAATGGCGCGAATGGAGCACGTCAAAAGTGACGAATTCGATATTTGAAAATGATAAAAGAACACGATAGAAAGACCAAATTCGAAATTTGAAATAGTACGAAACAACACAAGAAACGAATTCGATATTTGAAAGTGAAGTATAAAACACGATAGAAGGAACAAATTCGATATTTGAAAATGGCATTAAAAGAACACATTTGAAGCGACGAATTCTAAATTTGAAAATTGTTCTTAGTGTCATTCTTTTTATTGAAGCCAGAAATCATAGAAATTCTTTCTTATTTCTATTTCATATAATAGTACTTATACTTTGAGATCTTTCTTTTCCCTTACACTCTTGAAGCCAACAAAGAATCCTTAACACTTGTATTAAAATATTCATGGCCGCTAACACTAACCTACATACTACTTAAAAATTATAACGATAAAATCAACCAGCCTCCCAAGATGGCGATACTTCAAACATGATAACTCGGCTATTAGTTTGTTTTAGCCTTAATATATCACCTCGATGACGCGTTAATTATTTTATACGATTACAGTTTAATTCTACGTATTTCACGTATTTGTGTAAACTGTAAGATTTATATGGTACCTACTTGAATTGACATCATTTGAGATTGGCTTGATTTCCTAAAAATAAAGGCTTTTTATCAGCTATTACAGTTTATTGGAGGCATTAAGAGCGTTTGTTTATTTTGTTACGTTTCTGTTGTAAAATTATGTTACTAGCCCTAATTAAAACGGTTATATGAATCGGCGTAAAAACCAACCATTTCATGATGAATACACATTGATGATTTACTCATAATTCTAGTCTCTCTCTAACTTGTAGAAATAATACTGAATATTTACTATTGTTTTCTGTAATGCATCGGTATTTGTAGTCTAATAAATTGAAATTTAAAATCTTAAAATTCAGATAATACTAAACTTCCCATTCAACTATTTTCCCTGATCCATATTGAGAAAATATTAAAAAAGTCAAACCCCTACAAATCTCTTTTAAATTCAAACATTTACAAATTTTCGTCACCCTTGAAAGAAGTATCCCACAACACCTCAATCCTATTTGGATTGTGGTTTAAAGGACCTATATCTCATAATGCATTAAGTAAATATGCAATACTAAGACCTCCCCCCCCTTGCAGATCGCACAGCTGGTAGAAGACGTGCGCAGACTCCAAGCATCGTTGTCAGCGCTGCAAGAAGCCCACGCCAAACAGCTGCAACGCCTGGAGGAACGACTTGACGAGAAGAAGCAGCACATTGCTAGGCTGGAGGCCAGGCTCGACACGCAGAGAGACTACGATGATATTAAGAGGGAGATCAGGTATTACTGGCACTATTTTGATGAGAATTTCACAAGTAGTATTTATGCGACGGTTCTAAAATTATATATAAGTCTTTACAATCGTTTGTTTCTATAAACTTGGTATTTTTTTCAATTATTATCAATTTCAGTATTTATTATTTTCAGTATTTATTTTCAGATTGCAAAAGCTATCACAAAAATTCAAAATGATTCATTTAAAAAAGAGATAAAAATATATACGCCTGACGCTTTGTTTCACCATCTTTTTTTTTCGAAAAAAATCGATATAAATAACTAAATAATAGCTATAGACTGTATTTTTATATATTAACATAAATCTCCCATCATTAAACAAATGATAGATATACATAGTGAAACGTGATTAAAAACACAAATAAAGACAAGGTCCGTTCAGTAAATAATGAAATACATTATTGGTGTTAGGATCAAGTTTCAACATTTTCTCGGAAAAGTTAACATTTGCCGTTCATTATTTTTGCGTCACACTATTGCAGAGGCGGCCATCTTTAAACCTTTCCCAACTCATCTGTTGAAAGTGATATATACTTATTTAACTTATACACACCCTGTATAAGCATCATTTTAATTGCATATTTTTTTAATAATAATATTGAAACTAAGACTATAATACTCTAGAGCCGTAATTTCCAATTCGAAGTTCTGAACTATATTTATAAAGAAAATTAATGAGGAAACTGAAATTTGGCATACAGATGTTATGATGTAGGCATCCGCTAAGAAAGGGTTTTGATCAAATCTTTATTTGAACTATCTACACTAATATTATAAAGAGGAAAACTTTGTTTCTTTGCTTGTTTGTTTAGTTGTAATAGGCTCAAAAACTACTGGACCGATTTTAAAAATTCTTTCGCCATTCGAAAGCTACATTATCCACGAGTAACATAGGTTATATTTTATGGGCTATATAACATTATGCAACGGGAGCGAAGCCGGAATCAGCTAGTAATTAAAAAAGATATAGTGGCATATCTAGCAATTTGAAATTATTTAAAATTTACCTTGTGTTAGCTACACTTGTGCACTATAATATCTCCTGCGCAGCTGGCTAGTCTCTGTTGAGATTGGCCACCATGGCCGAAATCGGTCAGGGGAGCTATTATTATTATTAATTTCAAATTAAAATCGAACCTCAAACCTTCAACCACTGAGCCATGTACCTCAAGGCCCCGTCTCCAGGGGCAAACACAGCTAATCTTAAAGGTCTACGACCTGGCCTTATCAAGTTTATTAACACTGGCGTATCATGCGAGGAATCTATCATCTTATAGCCTTTATGAGATTCCCTAGTTAGACAGGCATACATACAAAAATCTTTTATGTATACATCTAGCGTATTTCGATACTACTCATATAAAAGAAAATAAAGCTACTTAACTATAAGTTATGGTAAAAGAAAGAAGAAAAGTGAAATACCAATATATTTAAGACAACTTAGACAATTCATTTAATATTTTAAATACGTAAAACACTACCTAATGTAGTTACCAATTTCTGCACGAATCTTGTAAAATTCTTCAGTCGCCGTTCTGCCATGATATTATCTGTCCTCTAAACTTCATAATAAGCAAAGCTCTCTTTTAAATTTTGACGTTGTTATTGGTAGATCACATTGGATCACAAGTGAAAAATGTTGACCTTCCCTTTCATGACCTGAACTACGCTCGTTGCTGCCGTCAGTGAGTCAAATAAATTGGGTGTCCACTGAAAATCAGTGCAGGAATACTAGTATAATAATTTACTAGTACTCCACCTCACCACTGATACACCCATTTGGGGTACTATAATATTATTTTATGCTTTACTATTTTATGTTCTTTATCTTGTTAGCCCAATAAATGTATTTTCTTTTTTTCTTTAAACAAGTTGAACACCTTATAGAGTGAAATTGAAAGTATAAAAATGTGTTTGTCTTTATAAAAGTAGTATGCAATTCCATCAAGAAGTATCAATACAAAGTATACGTTGGACACCCCTGTATAATGAGTAATACCGTCAACAAAGAAATGAACTTCTAAACAAGCAGTGATCTTTGTTCAGCGTGTTTGCTGACCCTACCTTTGACTGATAAACTGATACCACGGGCGCCGCAAACAGTGTATCTTGGGAAAGCTGAAATAAGTGGATTTTTAAATTTAGTAGATTCATATTTGTTGTAATCAGAGGGTAGTTCTAAATAAATTTCAACACTGCTCGTTTGTTTTTCAAAAATAATAATTTTGGACTTAGTGTTTTTCTTTATTTTATGAACTTAAACTAACCTTTATATAAAAGAAAATATCCGTATAAGCTAAATTTAATTTAATATAGCAACACCCCCGCTGTTTACCCGCGTTACTTTTGATCCCGTGGGAATTCCGGGATAAAAATAACCTACATTTTATTCCAGATCCTTGGTATACATACAGGTTACTGTATGTATACCAAGTTTCATCCAAATCTGTCCAGTAGTTTTATCATGAAAGAGTCACAAACTTTGCTTTAATAATATTAGTAGAATATTAGCATTCTAATTATTAAATTACTCAAAACGTTCTCAACCCAAATTGGATCGATTAGATATTTATTTTCCCACATACAGGAAACTAAAAAAACGCCCTGGGAGCGATTTAAATCAATAAGAAGCCCAAACATTGCCTGCTAAATTCCATATCTCGAAACGTTTAGCGTACAGGTGACATATTTACTGACGGCTGTAGACCACACCATGTATATAAGCTTTAGAATATAGCTATATAAGGGATGTTCAAAATATGGGACTTATACTTCAATAATTTTTTTCAGTATTTTTAAATAGAGGTTATAACGCAGATGTAACATTTAAAAATAGGTAGATAGAACTACAGAACTTTTAATAAATCGTTGGTTTAAAATATCGACACATTTAAACCGATAAAAATCTAAGTATCTATAAAAACTTAGTATTGTAGTTACAAATTACCGATTTAAATCCAGAAATAAACAAAAATATAGAGTTTTCTTTAATGTATATTTGATTAAATGCATTAAAATCAAGATAGAATTGGTATCTAAGTAAAACTACAAATAGAGGTACCTCATAACATATCATAAAACATGTCTAAATGTGCCGTCCTAAACCCACAATTATTATATCAAAATGCATGCGATTTCGAGTAACATTAAAATTCTACCATTATCAATGTTTATGGTACGAGCTATGTATAAAGTTGATTTTTATCGCTTACATACTTGTAGTGGTACCGCATTAAGATGCTAATATGAAGCAATTGTATATAACTTTGTTGGTGATAAGATTTGTAGAAATATAAGTTTTATAGGCGTGTAAAATGTAGGAAAATTATTTTGTTAACTGGTCTTTGTCGCCCAAGAACACAGTTACACTAATATTATAAAGAGGGAAGATTTGTTTGTTTTTTGTATTGAATAGACTCCTAAAGGATAGGACCGATTTGGATGAAATTTTGACGTACGGTAGTTTGTATCCCAAAAATCCTACGGGATATATAAATGAAACCGTGGGACTCGGCTAGTTAATTATAAACTAATCTCTTATTCATGCGATTTTCATATCCAGTAGACCATAATGAGACACAGTTGTGTTGAACGTAAACACAACTCAATACTAACATAAACACTTGAGTGTTTTGAAGTGTCCAAACACCTTTTGATGGTGATTTATGGGTTACAGGTTCGATTCTCCTGGAAGACTTAACTTTGAAAAACTCAACTATTAAACAACTTGTTTTACCAGTATTTTTTCGTAGTATTTCTTTTTTTCTTTGAGCCAATTGACGCAATGGATGTGACAATGTTCTATTGTGCCGAAGGTTGTGGGTTCGATCCCCACGACTGGAAAATTATGATGTGATGAACATTGTAATTATCTACTAGGCATTTATCTATATTATGTTTATTTTTAAAAAAAAGTGTGTAATTATCGAATAATGTATCGAACAATATCAATAACTTAAAATCTATAAAAATCGCAGACAGAAAAGGGCGGCCTTACCAGAAGCAATATCTTCCAGGCAATTTATGATTTTCAACAAAAACGAATCCCAATACAATTTAGTCAAGTTATTAGAAAAATATTCCCACCTAGTTCGTAGAAATCGAGCGGAAGGCAACATCCTTAAGATAAAGCCATAACTATTAGTATAAACAATATTGATAACGACTATCAGGTGTCACCGATTATCTGATAACGTTATTTATAACGATATTTCGTAACGGTATTTCGGATATTTAAGGGTTGAAAGATGTCATATATTTCGATAATATAATGAGTTAAGAAAGAAACATATAAACGATATATCTGTACCTTTTATATGAAACTATAAGTCTTATATCTTGAACTTTTTAAAAGTTTGAAATTCTTCTGTAATTCGTACGTTGTTCAATGAGAAAACATTAAGAAAACACACAATAACAGTGTTGTAATTGTTTTAAACAAAGCATTAAGTAGTAAAAACAACCCGGTTTACACTAATTAATTCCTCATCCCAGCTGTGACAAACCTTTTATTGCGTTTATAAATAGCCGATAACTCGTCACCAATGTTTTCCATAGTTTTATGTGTTATTTTTACCAATATGGCGACTATGGGCGGCGCCTTTCAACCGTCAAAGGAGATTCACATCAAAGAGACCGACGTGACATAAAATAACGCCTGTGCCAACGTCGTAAAACAACAACTATATTAATCTAAATCGATCGATAAATGTGCCGAAATTCGTTGTAAACACATGCTTTATTACTTTTGATGTAACAATTTTATGAACCGTTATTATTAACGGTATTTAATTTGAGGAAGCGCGTGAAATTATTATTCGAATATCTGATATCACTAACTAAACAACTTACAAAATTTCATGAAAGAAAACTAGACGTTCAGAAACAAAAACGAAATAAAATTCGCCAATAAACATTTCAAAATATCAAAACTCAATAAAGACATGAAACATGAACGCGAAAGAGAACAGTGCAAAATCGACAAATCACTTCTGAATTCTAGTTTTATTTGTGAGAAATATTCGTGCTTTCACCCTCGCGTTTCTTTTGACATCAGAAAACTATCGACTTACACGGAAACTGATAGATAACAAACACAATAGAAAAAGAAAACCACCCCGTTTCAATTATTGCCGTGGACACGCGAACATTTGTCGAATTTCCCATGATCGGCCCGACTCTATTATCGCCGAAAAATAATCTTACATAATCTGTTGCGAATATCATGATCCTCTATATTTAATCTGTGCTCAATAGCAACTGTTCCAAGCACCTGTAGCGGTTTATTGCTTATTTATACCGTCTCTGGAGTTGGGATTAAGTTATTGCCAGCCGAAGATTAAAGCTTAATGGCGGGATGGATTGATTTCTAGACGATACCGCGCCAAATCCCGCCTAATGCGGTGATCGAGTGTTCGCTTTTTGAATTTTGATTGCGATTCCAAGATTCCAAATTTAAATTGGATCTTACCCCGCTCTTTGATTATTAATCTATGCTCATTTGAAGTCGAGACTCGGTACAGTCAACAATAAATCTTGACATGTATCTATCTTAATACGAAAGGCAAACTATCATGTTGACTTAATTCTTTTCGAAAGAAAGTCACTCGAGAATTTTAAATGTTTATTGCTGTATGTCAACAATTAGACGTTTTAGTTAGCGGCATTCACGGAACTAAAGTTTGTAGAGGCATAAAAATAAGGACTACGAACGAAGATTTAACTTTTCTACTTACAATGTTGACGCTCTAAGAAACTGAAAAAGGCAAATAGAGCGTCGCTTATCTGTTGTTTAATTAAAAACTAGGCACACACGATTTACATATAACCCGGGCCGGAGCAAATACCGGCGTACATAATACATACAGCCTATATATCAATAAACCTATCGTGGACACCTGTCTCCATTTGCTTAGGCGTTGTTTGTCTTACATTTAACGAAAGTTTAGTCGCACACAAATTATCAACTAATTTACACGGCATTTTTTGGGATCATAAACTGGGGGCTAAGCTTTTTACGTTGTTTGTCTATGTCCTGAGTCCACACGATTTTAAAAAAGGAACGTCAAAGTCAGTTGGGCTGTGACGGCGCGTCGATGCGTTCGGAAAGGCGTAACGGATCGGTATTGACCAATCAATCGGTCCGCGATTGGTCAGCGGGGCAGTGGGCGGGGCGTGTGTTATCGCCGACCGATGATTTGACTGATAACGGCCGATTGTGACGTCACTATTGTTGAAGCCTTATATCGATGGGAATACAATCGCCGGAGATAAGATTGTCAATTGTTATTGCATGCTCGCTAGATTGCTTTAAAATTGAGCAATGCTAAAGCCCTGAATATCGCAATCATTTTTGTTGATTATAATTTATATGATGTGGGTTTTGCGTGAATATATAATAAAGTAATTTCTCGCAATTTATAGCAATGATCTTCAAATTTATCTCTCATAAGGAGATGAACAAGAAACATATTAAATTTAATTTTGTTAAAGTCGAGATCTAGTAACCGAGTGAACTATAAAAGGTGCATAAATTCGATCGAAACACTTTGTAAGTGTGTTAAGGTAAAAACTTGGTGTCATGATAATATTTTACGGCGACGTTACGGAGTCGCTTTTAAAACTTTTCAAATGCATTAGTACGTTAATATTGTTAGGCAGGAGACTAGCAGCTCCATAGATTTTTAGAACACTATGTGTAGTAGTATAGTATACGGTTATAAGAATTAAAAAAACAATTTTCTATTGAAATTCTTATAATAATGAATTGCCATTATTAAAATTTGGAAGTACCAGAAAATTTTAAAATTTATGTATTATATATGCTAATTATTTTAAAACATTACTAAAATAATTAATAGGCTAAAAATGGCGAATGCCCTACTTCGATAAAGGTTAAAATTTTAAAATTTAAATTCGATTGTCATGAGAAATAATGAACGTCAGTCTATAAATAATACTAGTAATTATGATCGCGTGACTTACTTTATTAACACCTAATAAAGTAAACTAAAGTTTTCTGTTCGTATTTATTTCCAGACAAAACTAAATGCTCAATTGAACGAAAAAAAATACGACAAATATTTTTTTATCGAACCGACTCAATGGTTTTTTTAGTCTACACAAGCCTAATAAATTAAACAAAACTTCTATTCGAACTTATTAAGAGCCTAAACGAAATGTTCATTTAAACTAAAAAATCCAAAAATATTTTTTTAACCTAACCGACTCCACGGTTTTTTTAGTCTACGTAAGCTTAAAAGCATCTCTCTTCGTCCAAAAACCTTTAAGGTGGCACGTTGAATATTTTACGAGACAAAACCTTCCACGTTCGCTTGGGAATAAATTAGCAAACATATTTTCTTTTCATTACCACATATCCAAGAGAATGTTTCATGAATTCGTATAACAATAAAACACAATTAACTTCATTCTAATAATAAACATTTTTATATGAATAATAAAATTTTTACTAAACAGCAAGAAAAAAGAAGACTTAGACAGGAATAGCTAATATTATATGCGTATAGAAACATAACATTTGAAAATGGAATACCCTTCAAATAAAAGAATTACTAAACTCTCAAACACCAGACTCATCGCCCAACCAGTTGCCCAACAAATCCGTCCCCGAATCCATATTAACACCTCACAATACGCTGCCGTAATTACAATTTAATATATCACCAATTACCGTTGATCGGTACCAAATGCTTTATGCTATGCTTGAATACCCCCGGGTGGTTTGCGCAAACTGCTTGACAAGGAATGCATTAGAAGCGCTAAAATGACAGTTAAGACTTATATCGTTTACGATTTAACTGATTTAAATTAGTATTAATATGCAGCTGAAGATTTTGTTTGTTTGAAAGCGAATCTCAGGAACTACTGGTCCGATTTGAAATTATACTGTGTTAGATAGACCATTATTTACAGTAAAATAAGTTCGATTATCGAGTGCCATGAAACAAAAAATAAGCCGATGTCTCTCAAATTCGCGTTCTTATCATTACAATAAAGAAAATACGATTAAATTCCAATCCAATACAGTTACTTACCATTATCTTAGTATCGGTATATTCATAAAGAAATCAAAGCGACAATTAGCAAAGACCCTTAATAAATTGAGCGGAGGAATTGATTAAAACCATTTCAGGTGAATTAATTAAGTATTTTAATTAATACGATATGCCGGTCCTTATTGGCGATATTCCTTTCATAAATTTATTGAGATTGAACCCCTTCGGCCCGACCCGCTGTATTAAGTGATAAGGCCCACCTTGTACTGATAATACGAGCCATTGTAAATTAATTTACATTCGAATTTATACAGAAATTCATTTTTCATTAAACTTTAAATGTAATTTCTTACACCGAAGCTATAAAGGAAGATATTGCCGTATTTAATGGCTTATTATAATAGTTTACTTGATATTTATAGCGTTTAGTACTTACTTATCTACAGAATACTAGCAAAATATTTTTCCAAAAAATATCCTAGACAGAGAAAAAATCAGTTTAATATATTTTCGTATACAATTTATTACAGAAAACAACCTTCAATATAATTCAGAAATAGTATAAATTCAATGTGTAGGTTTAAAGTGTCAGAATATATGTGTGTTTCCGTTGTTGCAGCATGCTCCGTTTCTCGGAGATGGGACCCGCCGAGCGTCCCCACGCTATACCACCCCCCAAAGACATATTTGGAAACCAAAATCAGTAAGAATTTTTATCAAAGCTTAAACACTCCCATGCTTTTTACAAGCAAGACTTTGCAAAACATATGCCAAACTAAATTTATTATTATTGAGTAAACCACTTAAAAACTAAATGTATCTCTCTTTGTTGCAGCCTCCTGCGTTCTATGGACTTAGGTCCTAGCGAACGGGAAAGAAAAACAGACCCACTCCGCTCGCCCGCGCCGCCTTCGCGATGCGAAGAGCGCAGCTCCGCGGAACGCGAGCGAAGCACCGAGCGCAGAGACACAGGTCAGTACAGCACACACCCGCGTTGCCCGCGTCCGTCACCCGCG
>LQNK01000258.1:39386-56273 GCA_001586405.1 Phoebis sennae | reverse complement strand
CCTCCTCGTGTTCCCGCGTAACCGTGCTCTCACCGCAGGTGGCGACGAGTGGCCGACGACGCCGCCGCCGCTGAACAACAACACGACGCACCACAACAACAACGGGCCGGTGCCGCTGCCGCTGCCGCCGCCGAGCCCCTTCCGCTTCGAGGAGCACCGGCCGTACCGCTTCGCCGAGGACATGGGCCCGCTGCCGCCCGGCGCGCTGGTCGGCCGCCTCGGAGACTCCCTCATCCCCAAGGGCGACCCCATGGAAGCCAGGCTGCAGGAGATGCTGCGATACAACATGGACAAATACGCCAACTCGAACCTGGACACCTTACACATAAGCCGGAGAGTGCGAGAGTTGCTATCGGTGCACAATATCGGACAGAGGCTCTTCGCTAAGTACGTCCTGGGCCTGTCGCAAGGCACGGTATCGGAGCTGCTGTCCAAACCGAAACCCTGGGACAAGTTGACTGAAAAGGGCCGGGATTCGTATAGAAAAATGCACGCGTGGGCCTGCGACGAGGCGGCCATCATGCTTCTGAAGTCGCTCATTCCCAAGAAAGGTATATATCTCTTATTTAGTGTGCCGATACGGTATCGTTAGTCTTGCATGTTTAGAATTCCCCTAGTCGATATTCCGAACGGTTAGCTTATCAGAGCTTGTCAAACGCCCCATCAATCACCAGGAGAAGCCGGTAGCTATTAGACGTGAACCCGAGCGATTAACCACAGAACAAAAGATATTTTTGGTCGAACTTTGCAAACGCTTCTGCTTAACATTCATCTGGGTGATCATTTGCAATTTGTCAGTTTTTATATGATCATCCGACACGCTTTGAGCCGAGTTGCCATCGGTTATTAACTGGATAATAGCAGTTTTAATTTTGATAAAGATTAGGTCCGTTTATGCATCTGAAAACATTTCCATACAGTGTCTCTACAAACAGATATTTGTTATGTCTATTAAAGAATAAAGAAATACTTCTTATTAAAAGAAATGTTAACAGATGTATAGACAAAGATGGCAACTCAAGTTCCGCACTTATGTTTTGTTTAATACTTTTTATGTTCTCCTTTCCGAACCTTATCCTTTTATTTATTCCGTCTCCTTCATCCTGTGCGGAAACTATCTTCAGAGAATCGAGATTCCCTCCCTTGCTACATAAAGGGGGGTGGGAGGAATGGGGACATGGTCAGCCCCTCCCAGGCGTACCGCGACTTCGATTTATAGTTTTAATACGTGTCGCTTTTGTTAATGCTGCCCGCCATTTTGTTTTAGTTTTTAAACACGCTAAAGGATTTGAATCTTGTTGCGGTGTTGTTAAAATGATTTATTGATGTTTGTTTATAAATGTCTTAAATCTTAATTAGGCAAAGAATTATTATCTCTGAAAACTCAATGGCCTTCGCTTCAAGTTGACAAAAAAAGTTGAAACCGCGGCAAAGATTTAAATATAGATAACGATTATTGATTGTCAAACGTTCAAATTGCTTAAAAATCGTAATCAAACGACCTGTAATATTCGTACTACAATACTTACAAAAGGCTTAAAGATAAAATAAATAAGGTCGCAATGGCTATAATACAAATTTCGTTAATTCGTAATCATCTTATCAATAAATGACGATCCTTGATCCCGCCATTACGAGCACAGCTAAAATGACAGATAATTAATGTTGCCATGACTTAAATTAAAAAAAAAGATTGATTTTCTGACAATATCGATTCAAGTAATGACGGTGGACTGTAATAACAAGCAAGTAATAAGTGGTCATAGCACGCAACCGTGAGAAACCTTTGTATTCGCTAACCGTTCAACAATATTATTTTATTTGAATGCATGTTTTCTCCATTTTCGAATATTTGTTGACACTTTTATATGCAAGAGACATGACACGTAAATTTTGTTTATATCTTTTTTATTACGCTTGAAGTAAAGATTTTGTTTTGAACAGTATGATAATTTTAAATGATTTTAATGGCTATTGAGTGTGGTTATTTACGATTTTAAGACGTGATATTGTGCTATGCCAAAATCTATATTTACGTTCTGAAACCAAAATTAAAGTTTATTCTTAAATTTGTGTAACTTTTAGGGATATTAAAAGTCCCATGGCATATTTAGGGACGTAACTACATAACAGTACTGTTACATAACAGTAGTAAATCATAACACAATTGCTCAGTATTGTTTGTTGCTTCTCACGACGTATTCGAATGTCCGAGTTGCCATATCAAACCGTTTCCTACCAATCTTATCTATGTTCTATGCAATTACGTTCGAATTATTCCATCGATAAATACAAATTACAAACAATTTATTGAACTGTATAATTATGTTAATACATCGATATTGCTATAAAACATACGTTTTTCTTAACAAAAACCAATGCTCTCTCAATCGCTTTGTTAATATACCTGTAATTTCCACTCCAACGCATTTTACAATACTCATTTCTCACTCAATAAAATCGATGAATTAATAACCAAGAGTGACTACTCAAGCCTGACTAAATCTTCATTATAATATGAAAAAAATTATGTATTCACTTATTAGATTACTAAGTCAATTACAGTCACCGCCCCGACCATTTGTTAAAGGGATCGCAAAAATAGCAAAAACGCCTTTATTAATTAAAGCGGTAGGCGGGAAATGGCGTAAACTGGTATTAGTGTTTTTTCCACCTTCTAGTTGATTAGTTCTAAGTCACGGAATACATACAAGTATTATGGCAATTATACAAAACAGCGCATAAACAATACATTAGTATCAATAAACGCTTTTAAAATGAATTTACATTTTACCGCGTTTGGATTTGAATTTGAAATTGGAATGTTCTTATCGTGCGCGTGTGCGTTTCGATTGTCAATAATAAATACAGAATATAAATTGTGCTAAAGGTGAAAGCATAACAAAGTTGCCATTTCGAAAATATATCGCGTGCAAACAATGATACTTTCTTTAATTGTAAATTCAATTTTTTCAAAATAAATTACTGATCACTTGTGAGTCGTCCGTTGTGAATTTTATAACCGATAATATCGTGACTGAGTTCAATTCCCGGACGAAGCGAATAAATCGGTCAGCTATCAACGTATATCAAAGAGCATGACCATCATGTAAACTTTTTCACACAAATATACATTATAAATTAACCGAGCATCATTTATTTACTTCATCCATCCATCCAATTATATATCGTAATGGTGTTTTTAATTATTATACAGGCAATAATAGAATGGCCAATGTTGCCATCATAACAACCTTTAGTCAATACGCTGCGTCGATTTAAAGGTGTTTTTATCAACAAACTCAAACACCGTGGCCGATGCGTCTCTAATTCAAAAAGACAGCCATAAATGGAGTTCGAAATAAAAACTTTACATGCAATTAAAAACAAAGAACGATTCGCGTGAAATGGAACGCAACAATTATTACACTCGTTTTTCAAACAGTGTTCCATTTACGAATGTCTTTTTTGAAAATCGAACGTGTAAAAGCGGTGTCTAAGCGGCGGTAATATTTGGATAAAGTTCGTCCGGAAACGGTTAAAGCGAAGCGTGAAAATCTATTTTCAATGGCCACTATCGGCGCAGGACAGCAGGGCTTTACGCTCGAAGTTAACCCTTGATGCTCTCACCCTCATAGAGCTCTTAGTTTAACGCTAAGCAAATTTTAATATTCAATTGGGCTTTTGTTTGGATATTGTTAGAAAATTGCGTGTAATGAAACGGAAACTACACAGGGTTAATTAGACCCTTTATAGATGTAGACATGTTATTGACTGCTCGACTTCTGGTTTTGAAATACTATGAGATATATATTTTTTATTCTATATGGGATAATGACTCGACAATGTTTGCAAACAAAAACTGCTAACATTGTTGTTAACAAGGCTGATTCTAATATAAATAAGTATTTCCTTAATACATTCTTTGTAACACGTTTCTAAAACAATGCAAGTTTTTGTTCTGTAAGATCAATACGTATACGTATTTTTATTGTAGATAATTCATAATTATCATACTGTACTTTGTCTTAGAAATATCGTATAGCTACAGTCAATAAGTTAGTGGTTACGTTCAGAAACAATAGTGTCAAAAGCATTTAAGCTCTACAAAGTTTTGAGTGTGTTAGCATTAATGCTCTAACCGACACATCGAACCATCCCAACTTGTCTTTCCGAACGCCAGTTCGAAATTTAAATTGCATTTAGAGTCTTGCATGGAACACTTTTTTTTTAATTCCGTTTTACGCTGTGTTGCTATTTTTTATCGTTAAAATTTAAAAATAGAACAACAAATTATCGCGCATTGAATATGAATGGAAGATTAATTATATTTTAGTATTGAAGTGAACAAACGATCCCGGAAAAGGGTCCAACACATCGAAACTTTTAAACAACTGGGCTCGATCCTATATCATAAATCATAAACTCTCAAACAAACATTAAAATATTAACAACGGATAATCGAGTAATAATCATTACGAGGCTGTAATTTTGTACTATAAAAATATTCATCGTCAATTATTAATGAAAAATGTTTACGATAATACTTAAGCATTTATTCCTTTGTCGTTTACATGGCACGCCCTGCCATCTACCTTCGAGTAGCAGAAAAATGTTAATCCCGAAATCGCTGAGATAGACAGCGCACTAAACGGGCGAAATAACACGAGCGTCTTACACACGAACAATTATAAAACTACGATTACCGCAAGATGTATTCAATTTACGCGGCATTTATTACCGAGTAACCACTACAAAAGACATAGCGCAAAAACTGTAGCGACGGTAACCACTTAGAAAGCGCCTTTGAAAAACTAAATGGCCGTTTAAAGAGCGTTTATACTGAAATAACTTGAAAAGTGCAGAAAAAGTGTGGTATGCGAGCAACAATGTACGCGTAACGCCATCTGTTGTCGAGCGGCGGCAAGCGGCCAGGGGTCAAGACGTAATTTCGCCAAGAATGCTCGCCGTCTCGCGGCGGCTTTGATGGCTTCCGACGAAGCAATCAGACCTCTTTACGGGCATATTTATGATTATAATACCGTGTCTCATTATATACTTTATGATTTTATACCTAACTGGCTGTCCTGGATAATAACCTTGGAGTAATTGTTACGCTTGTCGCGTAAACGACCCGAGAGCGAGAACGATTAACGAGCCTCTCGCTCTAACGCCGAACCTAATCATAATTTCTGGTTAATTATTATTCTTTCGCGATATCTAAACGATAACATCTTGCAAGTCACTCACAAAAAAGGACGCCGATTTTATTGTTTAATTCGAATGTTTTATTTAGTATTAAATTCATATTCTAGATTGTTCTACAAATTCATGTTGAATAAGCCGTTGAATTGCGATTATCACAGTGCAACCGATTTAGATCTCATACAGGATACATAAACAGCCAATACATTTGCTGATCGTTTGCCCAACTTTGCCACCAACGTCGCATAGATGCGGTGACGAAAATAAAACAATTAATTAATACACACATCCGAGCATAGGGCTGGGCTATCAAACGCAGATAAAATAAAAATACTATCTATGACAAATATTTGTTTCTTCCATTTTGAAAATCGAACGTTCTTTTTATTTTAAATTATTAAGCCAGTAAATCAATCCGCATTCAAACTAATTCGAAATTCAAACACACACTTTTGTATAATAGCAAAGACAAAGAACTATAATTCATTCAGCCTATTATTTCGTTGACATTTAAACATTCGTTCAATATTCTTTATTGTACTGCGTTTCATTTAATATGACAACCCTGTGCGAGATATAAAGATAAAGGAATGACGATATGCGCACATTTATGTAGGTATTCGTTTCAGAATATATTGCATTGCACTAGAAACGACATGAATACGTTGATATTAGTTTATTTTAAACAGTAATTGTGTTAAGGGCATTGTAGTAATTTTGGCGTAAATATTTCGTCGTGTGTTTTCCTTTAAAGCATTTAAATATTTCTTGTTGGAATTCAATGTCGATGTGAATTATTTAATGTTTATTTCAAACAAGTAATTCATTTCATGTATTTAAATACACATCGACATCTGCGTCAGATAGCTTTCTAAGTTCAAGATGGTTTTACAATTTATAAGTAACGAACAAAATATATTTTATTTATGAAACTACATTAAACATGAATCATTTGTCGTCCGAACGCAATTATAACCAAACTACCGTAAACATGAGACACCCACGCATTCGATTCCTCGGTAAAGCAAAATAAGATTTGTCACAAAATTCGATTCGGAACAAAACAGTTGCATTATTCACTCAGAAAGATTGATTTAAACGATACTCGGCCGAGAAATATTGTAACCGCATTTACTGGCAACTATAATGTATTATCTGTATTGATTGCTGTTTAAAAATAAAATATTTTGAATTTCGAATGCGGTTGAATAATTTTAATAAATATTTATACTCATTTTATTATTGTTCTCCGTTTAGCACTGCACTGGTAGGAACATGGTGTATTGTCATTTGTCAATAAAAAAAAGTATATTTTGACATTTGGAATTCGAAGTTGGCGCCAATTAAATCATCTCGCCGTTTCGTTTCCTCGACCCAACTAAAGCTGTTGTCTAGGAAATTAAGTGAATCGCCACATATTTTACGAAATAATTAATAATACACGTATGTTCAGGGAAAGCGGACAATAATTTAGAGATCTGTCACAGTAGATGGCCTGTTTAAGTTGTCAGTTCGGACGCGATTTGTGGGCGGCCATTTTGCATCTTTGCTCCTTGTCTTGCATAATTAGTAAGGATTAATGTGTGGCTATGAATGACTTGTTTTTACAAAACGAGCTAATTCCAGGCGACCTGTTTATAAATTGCCGGGACTTTGCAAACTCATTAAAATAATCACGTTGACTATGTTTAACTATTTCAACGAGGAAGGGAGACTAATGTAAAATTACATACATTTTTGCTACACATTGATTGTGGTAATGCGGTGAACATTCGCGATTTTACGTTTTTGTATTAAAACGAAATATTATGTTTCATTAAACAATTAATGAGCTGAAAGAATGCGCTAATTGGTCTACACCTTTGCAAAATTATCTATGGTTATTAGTTGTATTTATGGTCTATGACGCATAAACGATTAATTTCGAATTCCGAACGTTGCATTCGATATTTAAATTGGCATGAGAGATATGAGTCGTATAATTGGTCGTTTATAGATAAAAAATACATTTCCCCGCCTCATCGCGTTACAAATCAGCGAATCAATAAATCAATTTATACATACGAATGAGTTTCATAGTTAATTGTGAGTGTGCATAATGTTCGCGTGCTATGAAGCAATCAATTGCTCACATAATCAATACAAATCAATTCGCTAATAACTGTTTGGGACACTGTTTTGTTTGATACCGTTTGTAAGGTTTTTCTGAGATGTAAGATAATTTATACATTACTATATGTAAGTAGTAATATCAATTGAGTATCTGCTCATTACGATATGCTCGACCAATTAGATATTTCTGTTAATAACATAAAGTTATAAGATTTAAAACAAAGATCTTTCCTATGATATTTTTTTCAAATTGAAAAAAACACATTTCTTAAAAACTGTTAATGGGCAAAAGTAAACAAACAAGAAAATCAAACATCAATTATTATTTACTAACTATTCCTATAATATATAGTACAAACAAACTACCTTTATAAGTATAGATATTACAAAATGGCGTAGATCAGGTGACGGAATCTTTGTGATCAGGTGTTAAACGAATTAACCGAAGCCGGTCGAAATTCGTTTATTTAAGTTAAAACTTTATCCGAACCCTTTCGTTCGAACTTTTTTAAGTGTGCTTAATTTGCAGTAAATTAAAAAGTTTTTTTTACCTTTGATAGGATTGCTTAGGGCTTGTTAAAAAGCGATCTATTATGCAAAGATGTTTACGTTCTTTTACAGTAACAGTCGATTATACAAGTAATAACTACATTTGGTAAAATAATAGTAAATATTTATATTAACTGTTTCACCCGCGTAACTTCTGATCCCGTGGCAACTCCGGTAGCCTATAAGTTATTAGTTTCATCATAATCGGATCAGCAGTTTTTGTGTAAAAAAAAGTCTTACGATATTACACAGGTGAAACCGCGAGACACGAGATGAACAAAAATTACGCATGCTAATCTACAAAAACACTTTACTTATTGACAAAGAATTTTTATATTGGTAATTCATAACAAGTTGAATAAAAATAATAAAGGATTTAAAACGCGGTTTATTACACATTACCGGTGACACCCGTGACCAAGCTCGCTGTAAAGTGTTCGAAACGTCGGGTTATATAACAACGTAGAATGTATTAACCGCGTTTAAAATCCCTTATTTTTATTCAATACTACTTGATCCGCGCGGCTTTGCTCCCGTAACATAATGTTATGTATATATACCGTATAAAATATAGCCTATGTTACTCATGGATAATGTAGCTTTCGAATGATGAAAGAATTTTTGAAATCGGTCCAGTACTTTTTGAGCCAATCACAACCAAACAAACAAAGTTTTCCTCTTTACAATACTAGTGTACATGAAAGAAAGAAAGTACTAATTCATAATTTGTCTCTCTGTTTCTTTTAAAATGGCGTACACGAGGGTTCCACGTCAGCGTAAAATTGATTATCGAATTTAGTTAGAAACTACGACGTAATGTTTTTATCTCCTCCCCGGGGAAATAATCAACGGAACTACGTCGTGTAAAATTCATTGACAGAAAAATGCAATTCGCTTCAAAATGTTGCACATCGGCACGGTTTTTTACAGCTTTGCGTTTTCCTTTTTATATTGCGAAAGTAAAATTTGGTATTCAATAACAGGAACGGTTCAACTGATTTAGATGGAATTCAGCTCAGAAATAGATTGCTTTTTCCAAACGTAAGCATGAACCAGATAAAATAATTGAAAAAGTAGTATACGAATATCTGTTTTGTATCAACAAGACTGTTTACAAAAGGATCACGGAACGAAAGCTTTCATAAAACTTTCATCGGGGCGATACGTGACGGTCGTTTTATAGTAACTTTTTGCTAGTTCAAAACATGAGGCAATCATTCGGCCTCTCGACGGAATCAATCGTGGTCGCTGCCCCCGCCTGATTGCCATCTAGCACGCGATCATCTGCCCCTACGCACGCTACAAACTTCGGACAAAAGAAATGTTCCTCGTAACGCTCGCTCTCATAATTCATGGGAAAGGCCACAGGAGCTGAGTGAGTTATTGACAGGAATGCAACGGCTTTTTAGATTCATTAACTACTTTCTACTGTTTTTCACACGCGCCACGATATAAATCAACGTTTTTGTTGCTTAATTGTACTGGAATGGTAAACAATTGAATAATAAAATCGCGTTAGTTAGCCGCATATGACACAATTGTGGACGGAATCTCGAATGCACATTCCGTTTTAACATTTAGCACCTAATTTCGACTGCAGTCGCCGGTTATGCAACTATTTCTTTTGCATCTCATTAACAATTCAAATGCGGGCATTTTTTAGTTTCCCGCAACACTTTCGAGCGGCCCTGACGTCCGCCTCCGCGGACGACTCAAATGCAAATGAGCATCGATTTACGTTGTGACGTCTGACGCGCACTCACCCCTTTCTTTCCGACTACCCACCTTGATTTACAATCCCGGAATCGTGTTTCCCATTCGCCACCAAACCGATATGTTGCCCGAGTAAAAATTAACTATATTTTTTGCTGTCACAGTGACACGATAATTTAGGGCGCCTTTACTTTCAAAGTTGTGAATATTCATATGGCATTAGCAATCAATAACGGCCACAGAGGTATTACCTACTTTTCGCGTGCGTTCACGCGATAAACTTAGCATCGTATAAACAAATAATTTCTCCACTTTTATTACTATAAACTACGGTTTAAGAACTTGAACTAATTACGGAGTGACACTCGCCTCATTGTTATCTAAAATAAATTACGTACGTCGGACATTAATAAACATTATCTTTTGAAACGGATTAGCGAGGAGTATCCATCCATAGAAAATGCCATTTCGAGCGTTCGGAAGAAAGCGATAGACATTTAATAAGAAATAGCAATTATTAAAGTTCTTATAGGATGCCTCAGGTTAGACAGTTCTTGATAAATATGAGTTTCGTGACCGGACGGTATAAATTAATGGCTTTCTTTTTTACAATCAATAGCCATCAAATGTGCATCGTTATAGCGACTGTAAAGGAGTGATTGTATCGCTTCACACTTTGTAACCCCAAAGAAAGATAAACAACTAATCTAGATAGATCGATTGCAAGCCGGCCGCCATCTTGAAGACACGCACAAGATGGACGTCAGAAGCAAAACGGCGATTTTGAAGATACCGCGAATCACGTATCGGTAATTGTCCTCGGCGCGTACGCAGAATAACAAAATGTATAATAAAAGATCAAAGGAACTTATAGACGTGTGTTGAAATTTATCGACGGCTTTATCGAATGGAGACGAATTAAACTAATTGATTGTCGCCGACAAACTGCGGGACACGGATGAAATTTAAATATATCTTGTTATTTGTTCGGTTAGCATTGGGTCACGTTTGCGTCTTATTAATGATATTAGTTTTATTGAATTTAACACATGTGCTTGTATAGTTACTGATTGACTAATTAGTGTATAGACGACGCTAGCTCGTTAGCGTAGCATGAACACCTGTGTGATCGGGACTGTTTCTAAATAGGGTTTCAGCACTTATATAACTTTTAAAGAATGATCGTAAAAATGCTACCGATAAAAAATACTATACTAAAAAGTACTGAGCACTGACTATTCATAATAAAGTTTTATGAGTTAAAATATAAGTACTCGAGATGAATACTTATCGGTTGTATCTTTAAAAATATTACAATATTTTCGGTGTATAACCTAACTTTGAAATGGTCGTTCTCAGTAACCGTATAGGGTCATTTGTAATGACCAGGTTTTACTAACCGTAGCCATCAAGATTAGCCGAACGGATACAAGATAAACATTGATGCCCAATTAAGCGGACATTAAATCCAAACTAGGCAATTAAAAAACCGAATCACGTATATAGAGTTATTGTCTATGCTTTATGACTCAAAAACCGTGAACATTATGGTCATGTAGATGTAATCTGTGACCGTCCGCCATCTTTGAACCGCGTTTAGCTTTAAGTCGTTAACCGGCGGTGATTTCACAAAAAATCGTGTATAAAAATAAAGAATTGAGGGATAAGATTGTCGCTGGAATACGTAATAAGTATCGAAGTGTTACGTGAGAAGTGCGGCGTTTTAAAATGGCGAAAGTTGCCATAGTACTGGACTAGCAAGCAAATGCGTGTGACGGTATTGTTTCCCACAATTACGCGAGTACATGAAGCCAATGTCAAATTTTTGGGCAATGTCATTTTGACAGCTCGGACAATTAAGGCGGGAAAGCTTGTTTATTTTGTCTATAGAAAGTTATGGCTACCTTAATTTCGTCAGTATTATCTTCAATCTTTATGTAGATTCAACTATTTCAAACATTACAAAGGTATTTTTGTAAATTATTAAACTGGAAATTGCAATATCTGTTCTAATATGAATATGAAAATACTTACAGTTATTGTTAAAGGCAAACTATGCTTAATTGAACATTTATTAAAGCCTTAATTTAGATAAAGTAATTGTATTAAATATTACTTCTACTATCAAGAAAAAAGTGCAAATATGATAATGCATTACGACTAATCCATTACAGTATTAAAATACTGCAATAAAACACCTACTTATTAATTAATTTATATTCACTACCGTAATCACACTATCTCTATGTAATAAATTGAAAACAAAGAAATATGATGCAGATCATTAAAACAACTGCTTTTTGCTCACTTTTAACCATTTTCCGCTCATTTTAATTGTTTTTGTACGTTTTAATCCACAAAGAAAACTTCCAAAATTATCCAAATTGACGGTTTAACGTTACAATAAATAAAACGCACTTTACATCCCAATAAAAACAGTTTCCCGTAAAAACAATTTATTGCATCCCAATTTAATTCTTATGTACTGTTAATTAAGTGTTACTCTTCTTTGAATAATAAAATCTAAAATGAGCGAATTACACCGAACATATTGTCGGTTTTAAAATAAAATTTAAGAAAGCAATTAAGTCTTTGTGATCTGTAAATTAATACGCCATCTTGAATGTTCGTTTTCGTTGTCGTTAAAACAACCGCAGGTTATTCAGAAAACGAGGGAAAGTGTGCCGGCAGATGTCACGTGTCAAACACCAAAAAAGATGGATAAACATTTAACAATATTCACTTGAAACCTAATCAGAGACAATATAGTTTTTGCGAACACCGAATACAATTAAGTGCATTTAAATTTGGCAAATAGTCTGAAAATCATTCTAAACGTACTTAAAATAATATTATAAAGAGGAATGATTTGTCTGTTTGTTTGTATTGAATAGGCTCCGAAATCGAACCCGAAAATCCTATTGGAATGGGATACATACCGCGGTGAAACCGTGGAGCTGTGCTAGTATCTTATAATTATTTTTAAATCATATAGGAAAGACGATATAAATTGTAACTGCAAAAGGCATCAAAATGATAGAATGTTTAATGCGCTTATGGATATTATAGCAACATGACTAATTCGCTAACCACAAGCCCATAGGCTATACTTTAAAATGGCGTATGCTCATACTGTCGAATGATGTACTATTACCCACAGTTCTCACGGCTAGACAACTATTATCTATTATTAACCGTTTCATTTCAAAGGGACAGTTATTCGAGACTTCCTATTTTTCATTATTTTCCCGTTATATGCAAAAACATTCTGATCATTTTTACTCAAGAAACAATAACGCTTCGTTGAGAATTAAGTTGAATTAGCCCGAGCAATTTTAATACCAGATAAATTAATTGCACGTCTTCATAAACAAACGTGATGCGTACATCAGCATCCATAGTGACATTGTGAAACCAGAGACAATATGTTGACAGATGAACGACCGCAATATGGCGGGTGGTTTTCGCGCGTAACTCCTGTTGTTTATGGATGCGCGCGCGCCGTTTTAGGATCGGCTTAGGCGACGACTCGCCGGCCCCATTCACAGATATCATTAATGTGCCATTCGTTGCACTCCGCGTTTTAATGACCCACCTAATTTCAATTGTACCAAATATAACTTGAGTATTTATTACTTGGCAAGAGTGTGTACGATGAAACGTCGCCGGCCTATGTACACAACACAATTTAGCCGCAATTAAAATTGTATGCGATGAAATATTGTTACGAATGCGAGCTATTAAAATAGCCTCTTTGTAGATGTTTGATATTTTTACCGCACTACACCGATTCCTTAACCTTCTCTCTTATTTATCTTTGTTTTGTACGTAATTTATTTCCTTAGTTTTGTTATTCGGCGTTCGGTCAACAACGATTATTGTATATTGAGTAGTTACATGTGTATATTGAAGTTCCCTCGACACATTTTAATAATATTTTCTATTATTGCAGTGGGAACAAAAGATGGCACAGCAGCGCCAGGTTTCGGTCGATCAGACGGCGAGGGTGATGAAAGGCTGGCCCACATCCTCACCGAAGCGTCCCACATGATCAAAACTCCCACTGGTCAAACCACCAACGATGATTCTAGAAGTAACGAAGACTCCAGCTCGCCTAGAACTCAGTGCCCTTCCCCGTTCTCAAATAAGGTATGTGTCATTTCAAATTGAATATTACTCACGTCACTAAATAGTATGAATAACGTAGATACTATAATTTTATTGCTTGTGACTCAGGAAAAACATGTCAAAAACAAATTTGGATTAGATGCGAATAGTGTTAGTTTAGACAAATTTAGAACCTTGTTTAAATTTCAGGATTCAAGTCAAAACAGAAGGCTGAAAAAATATGAAAATGACGACATTCCTCAAGAGAAGGTGGTGCGCATATATCAGGAAGAGCTTGCCAAAATCATGACCAGGCGAGTCGATGACATGCGACACAATCGTGAAGGTTTCCCTGGGTAAGTTATATTACGTTTACATTATTTTTCTTAGTAGTAACGAGCATTTCAATCTACACTAATATTATAAAGAGAAAAACATTATTGGTTTGTTTGTAATGAATAGGCTCAAAAACTACTGGACCGAGTCTAAATGCACCATTTTCTAGGTTCATTATCCAACATAGGATAATCTAGATTTTTTTGCACTTAGTGTAATACTATAAGTCTTATTTAAAATTAATTTGAAATTGTTGTTGTTCCTATAAAGCATCCCTGTTTATAAAACTTAATATATAAAAAGCCCCATTCAATGACTTTAATTTATATGAGAACAGCAATCTAAAACTAACATACAGAATGTTTCCTCCATTTTTCAGCGGCGGCATGCCACCGCACATGGAGAGGCCTCCCGAGGACATCCGCATCGCCATCGAAGCCTACCACCGAGAACTTGCCAAAATACAACCCGGGGGCAACATCCCCAACCTCCACAACTTGCCGGGGATGCCTCCCTTCCCCAACCTCATCGCTCTGCAGCAGCAGGCGATGCAGGCGCAGAGCCAACACATGAACGGCTCGGGAGCGGTCCAGGACCTCTCGCTGCCGAAAGACAAAAACGCCAAAATCAATGGTATGACTGATAGCGATAAGGATAGACAGATGGACGCCGAGGAGGCGATACGGCACGCGGGCAGCGCCTTCTCCCTGGTCCGGCCCAAGCTGGAGCCGGGCCAGCAGTCCACCGGCTCGTCCGCGTCCAGCCCGCTCGGCAACGCCATCCTGCCGCCCGCCATCACGCCCAACGACGACTTCAGCGCGTCGGCCGCCGCCAGCCCGCTGCAGCGCATGGCGTCCATCACCAACAGCCTCATCTCGCAGCCGCCCAACCCGCCGCACCACGCGCCGCCGCAGCGCTCCATGAAGGCCGTGCTGCCGCCCATCACGCAGCAGCAGTTCGACCTCTTCAACAACCTGAACACGGAAGATATCGTGAAGAGGGTGAAGGAGGCGCTGAGCCAATACTCGATCAGTCAGAGGCTATTCGGAGAATCAGTACTAGGATTATCCCAAGGGTCCGTGAGTGACTTACTGGCGAGACCGAAACCTTGGCATATGTTGACGCAGAAGGGCAGGGAGCCCTTCATCCGGATGAAGATGTTCTTGGAAGACGACAACGCGGTTCACAAGCTGGTCGCGTCGCAGTACAAGATCGCGCCCGAAAAGCTCATGAGGACTGGAAATTATAGCGGAGCACCTCGTAAGTGTATTTTTTTTACATATTTAAAAATATACAAGTAACAAAAAATTCAAAATCAATTACTTTATTAAGTAACATATAATCAGTACAAAATTAAGTTTTAATTAAGTAATTTTTTTATTTAAATTTTCTACTTAAACTCAAGTAATATTCACTTCACTTCCTCAAAAATAAATTAAAAACAAATTAAACAACAAACCGTTTCCTTCTATTCCAGCATGTCCGCCAAACATGACGAAGCCGATGCCCCCCACGCAGAAGATGATCTCGGACGCGACGTCGCTGCTCAGCAAGATGCAGCAGGAGCAGCTGCTGGGCGGCGCGCACCTCGCGCACCTCGCGCCCGGCCCCATGCTGCTCACGCCGCCCGGCTTCCCGCCGCACCACGCCGTCACGCTGCCGCCGCACCCCGACAAGGAGCGCAAGCCGCACCACGCGCCCGTCATGCGCTCCCTGCACCAGCACATGTCGCCCAGCGTGTACGAGATGGCCGCGCTCACGCAGGACCTCGACACCCAGACCATCACCACGAAGATCAAGGAGGCTCTGCTCGCGAACAATATCGGCCAGAAGATCTTCGGCGAGGCCGTGTTGGGCCTCTCGCAGGGCTCGGTCAGCGAGTTGCTGTCGAAACCGAAACCGTGGCACATGCTCAGCATAAAGGGTCGCGAGCCCTTCATAAGGATGCAGCTGTGGCTGAGCGACGCGCACAATATCGATCGCCTTCAAGCCTTAAAGAATGAGAGGCGCGAGGCGAACAAGAGGAGGAGATCGAGCGGCCCGGGGCAGGACAACTCCTCTGACACGTCATCGAATGACACGTCAGAGTTCTACCACTCGAGCTCGCCGGGACCCACGTCCGGCGCGCCGTCCGCCAAGAAGCAACGCGTTCTGTTCTCTGAGGAGCAGAAGGAAGCCCTGAGGCTCGCGTTCGCCTTGGACCCCTACCCTAACATGCCCACGATAGAATTCTTGGCGGCAGAGCTGGGCCTGTCGACGAGGACGATCACGAATTGGTTCCACAATCACCGGATGCGGTTGAAGCAGCAGGCGCCGCACGGGCTGCCGGCCGAGCCCCCGGCGAGGGAGCAGTCCTCCGCGCCCTTCGACCCCGTGCAGTTCAGGCTGCTCCTCAACCAGAGGCTGCTCGAGCTGCAGAAGGAGAGGATGGGCCTCGCCGGCGTCCCCCTCCCCTACCCTCCGTATTTCGCGGCGAATTCGAATTTCGCCGCATTAATAGGCCGCGGCTTACTCCCGCCTGAGGATCAGAAGGACGCGGCGAGCGGTTTAGACCTCTCTATGCCGCTCAAACGAGAACCGGACGCCGATGACTTCGAGGACGACGACGTCGAGAGCAACCTGGGTTCCGAGGATTCGCTCGACGACGAGTCGAAAAACGAGCCCAAGGCGACGTCGACGCCGGCGCGCTCGAGTTCGAGCCGGAGGAAGCCCGCCGCGCCGCAGTGGGTCAACCCCGACTGGCAGGACGAGAAGCCGCGCAACCCCGACGAGGTCATCATCAACGGCGTGTGCGTCATGCGGAGCGACTTCCGGCGCGAGGCGGAGGAGACGGTGCGCGTGGAGCCGTCGCCCGCGCCGCGCGAG